>BMAO01019027.1:0-62746 GCA_019973975.1 Trichonephila clavata
GTATACTGTAAAATGCGACGCATAGCACGCTTTTTTTAGCACAAATAAATTATAGTTTAAAAAAAACTAAGAAACACGCTTTTATAGTTAATCGAACTACAAAGTAAAAAATAATTCATAATAAAGAATAAAATTATTTACGAGAAAATTAATGTCATTGTGATTAAAGCGTAGGGTGCTCGATATCAATTGCTATATCATTTCTTACTCGTTCTATTCTGAAATGCAGAGTTAATGTAAAAACGTAGTACACAAAGCACCCCACGCTTTTACCCCCAATGACATTAATTTTCTCGTTAGTCATTTTATTCTTATATTAAGAATTATTTTTCACTTGTTAATTCGATTAAATATAAAAGCACGTTTCTAGTTTTTTTTAACAAAAATTTATTTTTCTTTTTTAAGTTCGATCTACAATAAAAGAGCGTTTTTTAAAATTTTTTAAGCTATCATTTATTCCTTGATGAATTAATCTCGAATGCATCATTTTTTTTTAGAATTTGAAATACCCATTTGTATCCTATCAGTGCGCTGATACGTCCTGGTTTGCAAAACGTAAGATCAGCCAACTGAAGAAAATCTGGAAGAGATAAGTTTGAAATATTTGATGCGGAAATGATGTAAATTCAATGATATTTTTCACTGAAAAGAGTTCAATATTCTATCTGAAACTTGCATCAGCATTAGACATAAAACTACACGTTTTGAATCGAACACTTTTTTGTTTGTTTGTTGTATTTGTACTAACCATGAGCGTTTTCGTTTTATGGTTGTAACTTAATCTTTTAGTCGCCAAATCTGGAAATGGGAAGTCGTTAATCCTGATGATCCTGATCAGAGCAATGGAACAAAACTATTAAATTATTGTACTGTCATCGGTCCGCGACAACTGTGAAAAATTTCGAATTCGTCTGACCTTTTAAAGTGGGTAAAATTCGAGTTCAAAAATGCCGTTACATACAGATGAAGTTAATAAAAATGTGTTAAAAATAAGTTCGAAATTTACGGGTGCGCGTTACCTGTCGGACAGAAAATCGGCAGCTTTAAAAATAAAAGAGAGAGAGAGAGAGGGAGAGAGAGAGAGAGAGAGAGGCATAAGAGAACTAGACTTCTATGTATATCTAAATGCTGTTTATTTTAAAGAAATGACATTCCTTATGAACTTAGAGGGTTGCAGTACACTATTATTTTCTAAAGTTTGGAATAGTACTCGAATAAATGACCTCGAAACATGAGAGCACTGCATTCGTAAGTTTCAGGTTTCTTCATAAAGACAAGGGACATTATACAGCGAATATATCTAAAAATAATAAATACTGCTTGAAAGTACAGGTATCCTAAGAACTCAATGTATCCTTAAAAAACAAAGTATTTTATAAGAATCAATACTTTTAATCATATAAACAAAAACTCACCGCATGCCGATTTTTTGCATTGGCTGTTCCCAAAACTATTCGCTTAGAAAGTTTCTAAATAAAAATTTTCGCATCATCTACTTTTGAGATAAACTGCCTATTTCTCAAGCAATCCAATTTTTTACTTTTCAACAACTGATGAAGGATGCAATCTCCCAGTGATTTTCTGACAAAAATGCATTTTTGTGGATTATCCATCTTTGCATTTATTTTTAAAAATTTCAGTAATTTGAATATGAACTCATTGATAAAGTTGATATAATTTTTAAATATTTATACTTATATTAGTTTAAAAAGACAGAAATATCATTGAAATATAAATGTATAAAAATGTAAATTGTGAAAAATAATATTAATATGTTTTGATTACATTAGAAATATAAAGAAATAAATCGCAAGGAAATATGCTTCTTTTTCTTGATATAAGTAATATAAGCTATTGAACTAAACAGATTTAAGCATTTGGATTCTTAGGTGGAAAGGAGAATGTACTGCTACAGGTGAAAAAGAGAAAATAAATAATTCTTCAATTATTTTGTTTAATATTAAATTCTGAATGATTTATTAAAGAGAATATTCAGATGAGAGTAAATTTTTTTTTCGAAAAACTCTTCATCCGACTTTTTTTCTAATATTTTCTTTCCTATATGTTACAGACTCCTGTAGAATTTTAATTTCGCCTGCGTTTCAAATGAACCTATATATTGCATTCAGTGTATTTGAAGATGAATAGTTCTTATATTTCTAGAAATACTGTAATACGCATAAAAATAAATTTAAACAGAATAAATAAATAATTTCATATAATAATCAGAAAAAAATTTCTGAACATCATGTTTATTTTTATTTTTAAAGAAGTAAATTTAACTTCCATGTTAACCGAAATGTAACACGCTTTAGTATCAATAACATTCTTTCTCTCAGTATTTACATATAAAGTTATGATCAGAGATCCGAAAATAATAACTAAAGGTTTTCGAAAAAACTTAAGTTGTGATTTATAAAAATAAGAAACCTGACACATATTACAATAATCTACTTTGTAACACGTTTATTAAACAGGATAAGTGATGTGGCTTTGAAGTTGGGACACAACCACCCTTTTCTCTCGATCTTGACCCAAGCGAATGTTTCTTATTTCCAAAGAAAAAAAAATAATTGCGAGGTCGGGGTATTCGACAATACAAATTATGCCATTGAAGGATTGAACTCTTAACATAATTTAAAAATTCTAATGACAATCTTTTGATTATTCTTTCTGTTTCATAAGTAAATCAAAGTAAAAAATTGACTCTTTCGAAAGTTAGTCGTACCATCAGAAGGTGAACGAGTCCTATGGGCAATTATTTTTAGAAGACGACGCGAGAAAGCAGATTTCCCAGCTATTTAAACCCCAAATAAATCTTTTAATAGCTTAAGACTTTGTATAGAAATTTCACGATTTCTAAATTGAGGATAATTCAAATGGAAGGAATATTTGAAAGGGATTATCGGGGAATCCCATACCAGTTTTCTAAATTGATGTCTGGCACTTTTAAGAGAATAAATAATTGATCTTTAACTTCTCCCTTTTAGAGATAATAGAGAACTGAAAAGATTCTTGAGATTTCTGTCCGTGAGACTGATTTCGTATAATCAATTTAATTAAATAACTCAAACTCGCCAAATGGCTTTCAAAATTTGCAAAGTCCCATACTCATCTTCCTGTAAGATTGTGTTAAGAAGATGAGTGCTTTATTTATCCATATCGCTTTGATTTAAAAGCAATTGAAATAAATGAAAATTTAAATTTTCTCCGAAAATGAAGAATTATTCTTCATAGTTTCATAATGGAACAATTACAAGTTACCTTATAAATATTTTAAGTTTATTTAACTCTTGGAGTTCCAAAAGAGAGAAAAATTATACATTTAACTGATGTGTAACATTTTAAAATTATTTTTCCAGTGAAATTAAGGTGTTAACTTTTTCAATATAATTTATTAATGGAATAGTTCATCCAAAATATTTACTTCAATTATAACTTTATAGAAATTAAAATGTGTGGATTAAAATAAAACAGTGGGGCAAAATCTTTATAAGTATTCTTACCTTAACATTGTTGTTGTTGCTAATGCCACCTGTCTGACGAAGTCATATCGAGGCTCATGAAATTCATCATGGCATTGGGCTATATTGTACGCCTGTCGTTAGCCGTAGCTTTGAGCACCATGCAGGTGATAGTACGATTTGGCTCGGTTCCACCGCAATTTTGAGGGAGAACACCCTGGGAGTGGTCAGGGGCTTCGCACTTCTCTTCCCCTTCCACTTACGAGAGGACATGCGGCTCGACGGCTATTTAGAGTACCCCCATGCCGCTAAGGCACTATACATTTACAAACATCCATGCCTTCTCCGGGATTCAAACCCTGGCCCTACGGCACAGCAGTCAGCGTCACTAACCACTATACCGGATGGGCGATCCCTTAACATTGTACATTCATTGAGGAACAGTTGTTAAGAAAATTAAGATTAAAATTATATATTTCTCTCCATGTAATAGTACTGCAAGAATGTATGGAGAGAATCAGGGACCGTTACCTGTCCTCCAATGTTCTAGAAATCGAGCATTACGATGGCGGAAGCTTGATGGTCTGGGAACCATCGTGTTGGATAGCCACAAGCATCCCTATGTCTTTGCAAGGTGATGGCTATGAGGTATAAATATGAGGACTAGGAGTCCTATGTTTGCCTTTTCACGGGTACAGTTGGCTCTGATTTTATTTTAATCGATGACAACACGAGACACATTGAGCTCATCTGGTCGATGATTTTCTATAAAGTGAAGATATTCGTGAAATGGATTGGCCAGTTGGAGCTCCAGACCTAATTCGTATAGAGTATGCCTGGGAAGCTCTGGTGAGGACAACTGAACTCCCCCCCTCTCCCCGAGAACCAACCAAGAGCTGAAAACAGAGTAGCTGAACGAGTGGGATTAATTGCCGCTAGAATTTATAAAGTCTCTTATTTCCGATAAAAAATAACGTTGTGAGGCCCCTTTATCTGAAAGAGGGGACTAATCCCTTATTAACCAAGTTCTTTTGTTATATTCTGCAAATTCCTTTCGACTTCAATGAGTGTTACGCACTATAACGCGTGCGTATTTTAACTGTTGAATGAATATTCTTTTGCATTATATCAGCCCTAAGTACATAACAAATTTTCAATAGTTTTAGAGATAAGCGACAAAATCTATAATTTCTCTTATTTTTGAAGACCAATGCATTTATATAGTTCACAAAATCTATTCCGTGAAAAAAAGTAAAAACTAAAAAGTATTAAACATGGTTTTTTATTTATGCAGAATACTTTGTAGGTTTTATTAATAGTACATGCTTTGTTTCCTTTCCTAGGCTAAAAAAATATTCGGAAGTAATATTATATTTTTAAAAAGCAACCTTGCTTTTTTATTTAAAACAAGTATAAGCCTAATATTTTTTTGAAAAAAATGTACTATTAATTATAAATTTTAGAGTATGAGCTCTTCTACAGAATTATGGAAAAAGTAATTTTTTTCTAAGATTTGGTGCATTTCTTTATTAAAGCAAGTTTCTTTAAAAAAAATTCCTTTTTAATGTATATATATATATATATTAATTCTCGCATTATCTGTAATATGCAGCTAAAATATATGTACCGAATTATCATCTTCTGTGGGGGGAACAAGAAATGCATAACCAATATTTTAGCTTTAATTTGTGCAACAATTTATAGAAAGGACAAAAAATATAATAAAAAAAGCGAGGGAGACTATAGTTTATGACAAAACAATTTCATCGCTTAGTATGATATTTTCTAAAATGCTTTGCTTCAGTGTGCAAGCTTAAAACGCTTGTTTTTAAGACAAAATAAAACAATAGAAAGAAGGTATAGAATTCACTGTTCCAAAATGGTTGTCAGTTAATCCAAAAAAAAAAAAAAACTAAAAAAAAAAGAAATACGTTTTAATAACTTTTCTCATTTTATGTAAAATGGGAAAAGTTAAAACTCTCCGAGCATTTATTTTCAAAAGTTTTTCTTTATGAAAATTACTAGATAGGGGAATTTTCTTTAAATCAAAACTTTTTTGTTATATGAGACTATAGAATATTCTTGTGTTCCCTGCGTGGAAAATTCGAGTTATGAATTTTTTAGTGGTTAGTTGAAAGTGAAAAAAAATTTAAGAATTTAATTCTCTTTGAAGACATAGACTTATAAATAATTCCCCAAAAAATTCTTTTTGTAATTATGAATTTGAAAAATTGAGGCTTCTTTGAATTGTACAGGAAAATGTTGCCTAAAAAATAAGCGTTTGAAAACTTGAAAAATAGCAGAGATATCTTTTATTCATAAGGAATTTTTCACAATGAAAAGAAGTATCAATTAAAAATCAGCATTTCATGTTATTTATTATATTGTAATTTTAAAACGAATATCAACAAAAAGAAAAAAAAAAAGACAGAATGATAATTTGTTTTTTTATGACGTAACATAAAAACAACTTAGTTGCTTTAAACGTGTAGAAAATAAATGTTGATTACAAATTGAAAGATAATTTTTCACAAATTAAAAAAATTGATTTTTGAATGATGGTTTACTATATAATCCACATGCAAAAATAAAAATTACTGCGGAATTATTTTGCTAAAAACTAAATAACAAATACGTCACTGGACACTGAAGAAAGACAGGACACTAGAAAAAAATTAATTTTGTAAATATGCAGCAGAGTTGGAAGAAAATATAACTAAATGTGTGAGGAAATTTTAAGGTATGAAATAATAAGGTTTGAAATTAGTACACTCAGCTAGCCGCTTCTCTAGGCGTTGATTCGAACTGGGCTTGTTTTACGAATACTGTCGTGGCATTACGTGCTGCTTTAGTTCTACATCACCCTCAGTCTTAGAGACTGGAAAATGTTACAGATTCCTTCCCTCAATAACTATGAATAAATGTTTTCAACGGTTGAGATATTTCTTGAAAGTTTCTAGGACTAGACATCACCCTTTGTGACGAGGTAGGTCAAGGCCCAACAAGCAACATTCGACATTGTATTATCTTGCTGAAAAATGACGCCTGTGAAGTTTTAGATTTAGTGCAGAGGCCTGAAGAACTCAGTTAAAAAAAACTCTAGCTTTTCAGATTACTGACGACGCAGACAAGAGGTGTTCATCTCGTGTAACCAATGACTGCCCTTACCATCGCTCTCGGCTTAGAGCTCGTATAAGGATATCGGAAGGAAGCGGACCACATAGAGTTCCATAGTTTCCTCCATATACGTATACATCTATGATGAAGCTGCGCGCAGAACCGGGACTCGTCTAAAAAGACGACGTGGTGCTAATCTTGTATTGTGGATGTGCTCACGACTGTTGCCGGGTATTTCTAAGCTGTAATCTTAAGGGAAGCACAAAAATGATCACTGTACAAAAATTCCGTGCGGTTCCAAATGTCTCACACTGTGCGCACGGATACCTGTCAAACTGCAAACAAACCCACTTTCTGACTCTGTGAAGTCTGTGAAGTGGCAGTAAGGCCAACCAGACAACAAGTTTGTCTTCAGGGGTGTTACCCACAAATTCTGCCTCGCGTTCAGTATGCTCCCAGAATCCATCGATTTCATATTGTCCTGTTGGTTGCCGGATATGAGTAGCAGTATCAAGGAATGATAAACTTTACTCCCAATAGGCCACGATCCTGTTCCTGTAAAATACTGACACGAGCGGACGGTCAGTTTCTGTTCTGTACGAGGTATAAAAAGATCTTTCCACTGGTACCCATCAACAAAGGCGAATTAAAAACGAGAAACTCACTTTATCACTTTCTTTTTATACAGAGAATGAGAGATTGTTTCCTTCTTATGTGTTGTTCTATTGCGTTTGAATGTTAATATTGTTCATCTTTTTCCTTTCGCGTGAATTTAACGTTTGTATCATTCCTCCTTTATGAGGTTTCAATTCTTATGTCTAGTAGTGTAAATGCTACTGTTAAATTTGAGCTATTATTTTGAGGAGTTAATAAGTAGTAATACCACTAGTTTAAATAATTTTATTCAATGTCGATTTCAGGAACACATTGAAAAAATAAATTGGAGTAGAAGAAAACACAATTTATGATTTTATGTATTCATTAAGTTTATGAGTAAAAATAAATTATAAATATATATAAAATAAATGTGTGAATTCATATATATTATCAGAATTAATGAGTGAAAGATATGATATGTGAATACTACTTTTCTTTCAAAACGCACTTATTGCTTCTTTCTGAAAGAGTTATATTATGATAATGTTTTGTTTGCATTAAGTAATGTATTTCTGTGTTTTATAATAATGAAAACAAATGCTTACATTTTGGCAATTAATAACAATAATAGATTTGGCTTTTTAAATTTGATGTTTAATTTTAAAAATTTGGTTGAGAAATAAAGTTTTTTGTTTCAACATGTATGGGTTAGGAGTGAATATTAACGTCGCATGGTTCAGCTATACACGAGAGCTTTGGGCGTCGGACCTCGTCGTTTTGAACCATGGTCAAGTGTGATGAAGACCACACCTAAGCTGGAACCCCTTTCTCCTAACTAACCCATATTATAAAAACAGGAGGACGCTTAAGCTCTTGGCAGATTTAACGTGCATTGCTCCCCTACACGGCGGGTCTTTAGTGGTACTGGGCTCGAACTCACGGCATGCCAATCAGGATCTGAGACCTTGACCGCTATACTACAGTGGTCACTCAAAATGTATGGGAAAAACTACACATATATGTGGATTAGATATATAACTGAGTTAATGTGGTAGATTTTTTAAAGACGAGGAACATTGATAGTGTGTGTTTTAAAGTCAATGTAGAATTACATCAAAGCCTTTTACAAGTCTAAGCTCATTATAATATTTAAAGTAGAATGTGTTAATAAATAAGCTATCAAACAAAGGTGAACTTCACACTTAGCATTTACATACTTAAGAGATGAACACAACTTTTTTTGTTATTATTGAAGTTTTTTTTTATTTAGATATTTCAAAACCCTTTTAATAATTATCCCGCTTTTAATGTTCTTTCTTTACACTTCAATTGTATTGGGAAATAACATAAGTGTTCTTATATTTGAATCGCCTAATTTCAAATTAAAAAGGATTTTATTTATAAAGTTTACGAACGGAAGATTAAAACATAATTTCAAAATAAAGAATTGATGGTAAGCGAACAGGGCTTTTGAAATAGAATGTACTATAGAAAGATAAAATAAAGGAGAATGATTATTTATTGTAGGACACGATAAGAAAACGAATTAAAAACCTATTTTCAAACAGTGAATGTTTTCTATTTAATATTTATTGACCAAAACGAGAATGACATGATAAAAGCATAAAGTTTAGTTTAGATATCGCTTATACCGAATTCACTATAAATCCGCATTTCAAAAATGAATATCTGCTTAATACCGAAATTTTTGAATTTAAACGAATTCAAAATCTCGTTTTTTATTTTAATCACTACAAAAGCCACGAATCCACAGTCCATTAAGGGGTATAATATCTTTGAGCGTCCAGAAAATAAATTTTCTAAAACATTTTAAGAAACTAATATAGATTGTTAAGAACATTTTAAAGCAAATCTCGTCAAAATCTGGCAATAATTACGCTCTCAGCAATAAAAAATGTAAATGTTAAAAAAGACTTGGCCTTTAGAAAAATGTAAACAAATGGATTTTTCGTTAGGTTCCCTGTTTGGAGATTTTTGATTTATTGTTTGTTTGATCAGTATCTTGCACTTTGAAGCAATATGAGGTCAGTTGGTGACTCTCCTCGTAGTTTTAAATCCTGGTCAAGTGATGAGGTTGGTATCTTAATTTTACAGCTTAGAATTACTGACCAAAAATATTAGGATATCCCAAAACAACTATTGATATTAGTCTAAAATGAAGCAACAGTGATATTTGATGATGGACAAGGTAATTGCCTAGATATTTAATAACTTCCGGGTTTTAAAATGAAGTATTCTGTTATTTCTCATTTTCGTGCATGAATAAAGGGAGCGGAAATTGTCTATATCTCTCACAAAAAAGGCTTGTAAGACACCGAGAATGAGAAGAAAAAAATATGTTTGAACACTTTATGGGAAAAGAAGCCTCAATATATGGAATGGTACATTTTAAGTGTAAACAAATTTATTTTAATGCAAAAATATTAAAATTAATTTTTTTAACTTGATTTTCTCAGTTTCTAAATTTTCGACAAGATTAAAAAAAATATCGTTTGCAAAGCTATGGTGTTTTATACGTATAATAAACTTGTATATATCTATATTCTGAATGCTTCAATTTTTGTGATGGTATCAGTAGAATTCATTTTGTAATATGATCATTAAGAAAAAAAAATAATGATTTTAAATTAATCCATTTTTTTAATTTAAAAAAATACTGAAATATGATATAAATTGAAAAATGGAGGTATACAGAATGCAGGCATTCTTAAGCTTTAATTTTACATAAAATTATAGGATCTACATTAAGTCTTTCAAAAGTTATCTTGCGGGTAACAGAAAGAAAGCTATTTAGCTTTTTAATATTTTTATATTCATACTTAATGCTATTTAAAAAAATACAATAATTCTATAGCAAAATCTTTTTTTTATTTTAAACTTTGTACTTTGTTGCATGAACTGTAAGAAATTCATATTAAAAGGAGAAGAATTTACTGGTTTATAAGGAATGGAAAAAGTACGTCACAAAATGTTCAATTTCAAAACTCCGCAAGGTACTATCCGCCCTTAAACGAACATTTTCGAGTTCTTAAATTGGTTTGTTTTAACTAACGCAGGCATTGGACATTAACGCGAAGACTATTGATAAAGGATCTCATATTGTTGAGTAATGGTCAAGTAACAAAGATAACTTTCTTTATCAAGGTCTATACCACACCTACGGGAGGATTATGGACCTTGACAAATTTAACGAATACCAACCCTTTTAATAGTTGGGCTTTCAGTGGCTCTAGATTTGATCCTGAGACTCGGCAACGCCTTCCATAAATTCGCTACCATGGCCATTAATCTCTCAACCACGGTCTTCGAGTTCTTAAAGTTATCATCAGAAGTGTTGCCATATGTAGTATTAAGTCGAAATCTTTGTGAAACATTAAAAAATAGTGAAAAATCAAAACGCATTTTTAATAGTTTCTGAATAATTAACTACATTTGAAGTAAAATTCACTCTAACTTCAATTTTAAAGTTTCAATTGAATACTGGTTTCAATATATGTGTGACATTGGTTCTTAAGCTGAGGTCCATGGACCCCCTAGGGGTTCCTCATCGCTTTTCTAGGGGTCCACAAAGATCTCTTATTTAATGTTAAGATTTCCTGCAGTCTCTGAAAGGCCTCGAGAAAAAATTGGAAGATGTGCTCTCCTAGACTATATATATATATATATATATATATATATATATAGTTCACTAAATTGCCCCCAGTGAAAAAAACTAGTGGAACATGTTTTTTGATCAAGAATATTAATTATAACTTAGTATTAAATAAGTATTTTGTAATATTTTTAACTGGATGTTTACTGCTCTCTTAACGGAAAATCAAGCGCTTAGAAAATTGGTATAAGTAGCAGCGACATTCTTAGATTATTGAGGAACATTTAAATCACTCAGCCATATTTTGGGAGTCAGAGGAAAGAATGTTAAAAATCTTGGGGGTCAGTGATATCAGTCTGATGTATAAAGGGGAGAGGCGGTGGTTGGAAGTTTAAGAACCGCTGTTATATAATATTTTGCAAAATCAACGGGAGGGGGTGGGATTTAATGTTAAATATTGTAAAAAATATAAATTGTATCCATCTATGTCAAAATTGCATTTAATTTTCATGAATTAGAATGAGAAGTTTTAAAATAAAAACTACATTTTTTATAGAATTCAAGTAGAAAATGAAAGGAAAAAGCTGAAGATTTTAATTACATAAATATATTCATAAAGAATTTAATGAATAAATAAAAACTTTAAGATTATTTCACAATAACAGAAATAATTTAAATTAATGTATGGGAGTTCGCTTGTTTATTTAGTTTCATACATTTGTTTTTATTTATTTTCGTATTATTAATAATATTGTCCTATTAAAAGTTATTACAACAATTTTTACTACATAATTATTAAAAGTAGTATAATGATATAGTTTGGAACTTAATCCAAAATATTGCAGCTACCAAATTTATTCATAACCATGCTTATATTTTATGTATTAAATAAAAATTTTCTGAATTTAATTAGTTCTAGGAAAACTGTGATGTTAAATAAAGTACTTGATCCTGAAGCTATAAAATAACAATATATTCCAAATTTAAATAAATATTGATTGTACAGTTTGATATAAAAGTTGAGTTGCTAAGCAACTACTTCTCTGTGTGATAAATATATCAAATATTTTCTGTAAAATAATTCATTCTTTTTGTTTTTATTATTAGTTTTTTTCCTAAAATGCTTTTGATTTGTAATCTTTTGGCTATTCCAGACTTAGTATTAGACTTAGTGTAGTTGTTTAATAATACCACTATTACAGATTTTATTTTATATACTCTTTTTTAGATAGTATTTATATTTTATTTTAAACTATTTTGAACAAGTAATGAAAAATTTATGTGGACAAGTAAAAAAAAAATTAAAAAGAAATGAATAAAATTGAAATATGCATGTTTAATAGAAAAAAATATTATTAAAAATCATTAAAATATTTGCGTTAATTTTATCTATTTTTTAGCATATCGTGTTTCAGTTTGAAAAAGTAAAGTCAAATTTTAACAGAATATTGGAGATGATATCAAAAGAAAAATACGTATAATTACATAAAAAATTGATATATGCATTTAGTGTTATGAATCTATACCGAATAAGAAAATAATTTTCATTTTGTGAATTTTTCATAAATATACTAATTGTGCTTTGCTTATCATGTGTTTCATATAAGGCAAATCGTGTCATAAATTTTAAATCTTAGAGAAAATTTATAAAAAAAATATCTTGCTGAAGTTTAAAAATGACAACCAAAGAGCCAATCTTTGCTCATTTAAATGGAAAAAATTAAAAAACATTCAGTTTGCACGTACAGCACCTTCAGTTTAAGCATTACAGAATTCTGAAAGAGTTATACAACATAAAGTGTCCTTTCTCTATATGCAATTACTTAAAATTTTTATCTGAATTTAATTTTGTAAATTATTTTGTTGGAAAGCAATAATCATTATATCTCTTAAATTATGGGTTTGGTTCTGTCGTATATTCGAGAATAAGAAATTTTATTAAATTTCTTTAAACTATTCAATAAAGTTCCAGTTATTAAGTATCGTAACGATTTCAATCATGAAAGTAGTTATGGATGGGATTTAATAAATGAAAATGTTTATTTTGTAATTAATTACACAACAATTAATGAATCAATTACAAGTTTCTAAAGGGATTGAGAAAAAAATGAGAATATAAGAATTCGAATTCTATAAAATGAATGATGCTATTGATTTTAAATAGTTCTATGGTTTTAGGCTATGAGCAAATGGTTAAAAAAGAAATTAGCAATATAACTGGAAAAAAATTAATTACTTAGATAAAATTAAATTAGTTTAACTGTCTTAGAGGTAATGGAAACATTTTTCAATTATTTTAATGTTGACCAATGATTTCAATTAAAACAAATGAGAAAATTTTATAGATGTAAATGCAAACCACAAAAATGAGAAATAAGTGTAGCACTATATAAATTATACATGCTTATTATTAAACTTATTAGGCATCTTTGTCTTCACATATTTTTTATAAATTACAAATCTTCAAAGCTAATTCTTTAACTCTTACAACTTTTTTAAGTACCTTCTTTAAAAAAAACATTTTAAAAGTGCTTATATTAAACAAACGAACCAATAAAATTTCTTGCAAATGTAGTTATTCATTGGGAACAGTTTCTTTACAGCTTTGTGATACTTTTTAAGAAAAGTTTAGTTTTACGGACATACGGTATATTTTAAATATATCCCAGGTATATTTTATTGTAATAATCATTCAGTCTTTTTGAATTAAAAAAAATATTATTTATTCCAAAAATATATACTTCTATAAAGCCCTCGAAGTTAATCTTGAAGTTAAAAAATTAGAACAATTATGATATAGTTCTATAAATTTTTAAAAAAATATATTACCAAAACTTTGAATTTGACATAAATGTAGATGATATAAAGTTGATTTAGTAAAACTATAAAATTTTAAAAGTTTTTAACAGGTTTTTATTTCTAACTAAGCCATTGGATTTTCTTAAAAAAATATGCTTTTGTAGTTTGTGAAATATTGAAATATTATGGATTATTTAAATATTTTTATGAAGTAAAAATATTTCTGAATATATTTTTCTCTTTTAATAATAAGGTTTATATTTTTATTTTGAGTTCTTTCGTATACATTAATTATTCAAAAGTTTTAAATCCAATTTTAAACAAGTTAGTTATTTTTCTGAGATTAATTTATAATTAATTTTAATTTTTAAATTGGTTACCTTCATATTTTTTCCTATAATTGTGAAATTTCATACTTCACATAATCATTCTGAATTATTGTATTTTCATAGTTGTTACTACAATATTATTAATAATGGCTTTCAATACAATAAACAGATGCTCCTTAAACTTTTGAATTCTAGGAGGAATTTTAATAATTTATTCTCTCAAAACTCTTTAAAAAATACATATTAGTAAAAAATGTTTTAAGAGTTATACATTATTACAATAAGCCATTAATTGCAAAACAGACACAATTTCTATAAGTCTTGAGACAAAAAGTTTTAGTTATATTCTTTACTTCGTTGTAAATTATCTGAAATATTTTATAGTTACATGAAAAATATATGAAAGAGATTGCTTGTAGACCATTTCTTGACCAATAGATTATTTTTATATAATATATAAATGCCTTTTGAACAAATTCGAGGAAAATTCAAAGTCGAAAGATTGATTAAAAAGAATTGAAACTTTTGTTTTGGTAATAAATGATACTTTTTAAAGAACTTCACTTTTTGTCACGATACAGAAGGAATAAATTTCTTTGCTACATTCACTCAATATTCTACAACCGTACGGAAGAAAATAAACAAAAATAACCAGAAGAATACCTTCTTTTTAATTTTAGGAAAACGTTATCCAAAGTTTACAATAGACACTGAGGAAATGTAGCGTATAAAAACAGAACAGGTTTTTTTTGGATACTTCACTTTTGTGTAGTACTGAGAATTTGAATTTTTTGTAATATTTTTAACGCATTTTTACTTTTTTTTAAAGTGCTATAAATGTTAGAAACATAAAAAAAAAACTCTTCACATTTGCTTTTTCATGAATAGACTCTTTCCCAATGTTTATAAGTTTTGCATTCATTGAGGACCCTTTCTTATTCCTTTTAAAATGATTCAGAAAAGTAAACAACTTGTTCACGATAAAAATTCTTAAACATTATATTGTAGGCTTGTATCTTATTCTTTTGATGGAGTAATATCTTTTACTTATATATATCTGAGTAAAAATATTTTTTTATAATCTCTCCCTTTCCTCAACATAAGTTTGGTTATCTGTAAACTTGCACTAAAAATATTACACTTTTTTTCTACTTAAAATTGAGAGTTTGGAGCAAGTATGACATAGTATTTCTTAAAATATGTACAGTTAAATGAATAAATTTATATTAAAATAGAAAAAAAAATTTCAAAAAATTTAAAATTTTGTTCTTTGTTTTGGGAAAATGTTTTTTTTTAATGTAGAATAACGAGGACTATTTTAGGTCTTGTGTAACTTTGTCTTTGAATACATATTTTTCTATTTAAAAATTATTAAAATACTAATTAAATTTTTTGCTGGCAATAAACATAATGCTTAAGGCAGTTTCCTGAAATACATTCAAATATTTTGAATGTTACATTTGCATCACCTGTTTATAGAACACCAACAGAATATGTCAATAATAGTGCATTTCTTCAAATTTTTGTAATACTATTTGTTATTTTTTAAGAACTTGATAATTCGTTGATTTTTCATTTAATATTAGTAGCACCTCTTTCTGTTCATTTTGTATTTTCCTGTGCATAGATAGAGAGATAGACCGATATAACAATTACACATTTTTTATTTAAATTTTAAAAATGAATTTTCTTGTATAAAACATTTGGTATAGAAAAAGTATAAAATATATTCTTCTTCTTCAATAGCTCGACAGCCCTGGGTGGACCCTGGTCTTCTCCAGTAGTTTTCTACAGGCTTCTCCACTTTTGGTAACTGTTTCCCAGTTTTTGACCTTTGCAATATTTAGGTCTTTTTTGACACAGTCAATCCATCTTAACCGGGGTCTTCCCCGAGGTCTATTTCCCATGGTCTTTGTCAGAAAGTTTTTTTTTTGCAGCAATGATCTTCATTCATTCTAGCCAGATGACTAGCTCATTTAATTCTTCGTAATTTGACAAATTTTATAATATCAGGTTGTTTGTAAATTTTGTAGAGTTCTAAGTTAGATCTTCTTCTGCATGATCCATTCACTTGGATAAGACCAAGAATGGAGCATAAGATCTTTCTCTCGAAAATTCTCAAAGCTTTCTCATCACGTAAAATCAATGGCCAAGTCTCTGATGCTTAAGTCAGGACAGATCTTATAAGACTTTTGTAAATAAGCAATTTAGCTCTTTATTTGAGAAAATTGGATTTTAAATAATTTTTCAAGGCATTAAAGCATGTATTTGCAGCAATGATTCTTTTATAAATTTCTGGAGCCAGCTAATTTTCATTACTTATCTCAGTTCCCAAATAAGTAACACTGTTAGCTTTTTCAAATTTATAATTGCTGATTTCTATGTGACTAAGTCGTAAGTCGGACTTTAAACAAGGTAAATATTTAGTTTTATTCTCGTTTAATGATAAGTTAATTCTTTTAGCACTTTGTTCTAATGACATAACTGCTTGTTATATAAAACATATTCTAGTATAATAAATTCAAGAAAACTTATTTGATTGACACATATACATTCATTTCACATAAAGTTTTATTTGTGCCTTTTAACTCAAAAAATGTACATTTGATTGAGGAGTCTTGCAAATTCCTTTCCTAAATTTTCGCAATGTTATGGTAAACATAGTTTTACCCCTAAATACTTTGTAATACTGAACACTTCCTTAAAATAACTGAATTTTGCCTTCATTGTGTTATATATGAATCTTATATATATTTTTTTGGTGAAGAAAAATATAAGCATTTAATTTTAATCAAATAAAAATACATTGAAAATGAAATGAAACTTCGTAGCAATCATGAACTCTTTATTACAAAATATATTTTGAAAAAAAAAACATTTAGAATTCTAAAGAAAAAGAAATAATAAAGTGAGAAAGATGCTTATAATGTATTTTGTATGAAGTTTCATTCATAAACTATCTGAAAATACTATCATTTGTTATTTTCTGTTTAGGAGACATAAATGTTACTTTGCATGAGCCAATCAGGAAAATTGAATTGTATTGAATTTCAATTTATCTTACTCAGTCATTCGCAATATCACGATTTTGTCCTATATGATTCTATTACAACATTTAAACACATTCCCGCATTACAAAAATTTAAGACCTACCATAAATAGCAGCTTAAATAAATTTATGTCTTCTCTTCTCTGAAATATATAAATGAAAGTAAACATTTTTCTATAGCTGGACGAATCGATGATGCGGGCAAAATATTAGATATTGTTTGGGGATGAAAATGTTTTTCTATATAAAAAATAAAACTGTCTCTGATATATCACAACATTTAAGTCTGCAATGTCACCTATTCTGATTTGATTCTAAATAGATATTGTTTCCTATGCCCTATTGTTTGTGCTATAAATTTGTTTTTACATTATGAACAATACCTTTATAATTATTAATTAAATTTCTTTTTTATTTCTACTTCATGTAAAATCAATTTTATGTTTCTTTCCATTTAAAATAAACTATTTGATTAATTATTAATAGTCATTTTTTACAATAATAATTTCAAACAGCAGTTCTTAAAAAATCTATGCTTACGACAAACATTTGACAAATACTTTCTAGGATTAATGGCGGTTCTAACATTCATACACTCATTATTTTCTAAAATGATTTCGTGAATTTCTGAGTTGCGTGTTTCCTTCTTCATTATTACAATCTTTGTGGAATTTGGGGAAACTTTTGCCCATCTCATTACCGTTTGAAATCAAGAATAAATTTCCAAGTTTTTCAGCTAATATTAAAATACTGCAAATTTTTTTCAATTACTTTACAAGACGAAGATTGTTCCATTTTATTCATCTATATAAAATCTTTCGAAGGTATCCAACTACCTTAAAATTGTGAATTTAGTCAAAGATTGACAAATTTTTTATGATTTTATTTTAATGACAACCTTAATAGCTTTATAAAAATACCCAATTTATTATTTTTCGTTCACTAGAACAAAAACTACAAATGTTTTAGTAAAAGCAGATGTCATTACTTTAAGTAAGATGTTATACTTTAAAACGAGTTTTATTTGAAATGTGTTTTTTTTTGAAAATGCTCCAACGGGGACAACAATTGCTAAAGAGAAGCTTTGAAAATAATTAACTGAAATTTTTTGTGTATGTTCTGTATAATAATAGAAGTGTTTTAGCATTCAGATTTATCAATTACTGTTCTTTATAAAATTAACAGCCCCTTATGTTAATATAACCACTGTTATTTTTAGAAATTTCCTATAATAACTAAAATAAAGTACTCTTGTTTTTGTAAAAATTAAAATATCTCTTATTCTGAAGGTCATTTTAAAAGTGAATAACATAGCAACAAATCAAAATTGAAAAATTGAAAATTTTTTTATAAACTTTTGGTACAGAATGGGCCGGGTTTATGTTATTTTTTGTAAATTTTAACCAATTTTTTCCCATTTTTCTTAAAATGTAGTAAACAAATCTAAAAAAAAAATCCCCATATCTTCATTTTTTTTAAAAAAAAACCTTGTCGCAAGTAGTCGTATACCTTAAAAATTCTGAAAAAAGATATCTTGTTATTTATATTACTTAAGTTGCTATTTCTTAAGTCTGACACTCCATTCTCATCAATAATGTTTCGTAGAAAGGAAGATATTGTTACTGTTGTTTTCATACTACGTGATAAAAGAAGAACTATGTAATTTGATGTATAAATTTTCATTTCTCTTGTATAGAAGCGATAGCTTAAAAATTGTGCATTTTATGTGATACTTGTTCTTTAATATGATTTGTTCTGTATCTGAAGTTGAAACTATGAACTTCGTTCTTAAAGTGTGCAACTGCACTACCTTTAACTTCTTCGGTAGAAATAATCCTGTTTATAACTTTTTATAAAAATAACTCTATAAAAGGCTTTTAAAAATAAATTAAATGACTTTGTGCATGGACATTTTTGATTTTGATACAACGTAGATTCTGCACTGATTCATACATTTTATTACTATATCATAACATGTTATTCGGATTAAAATTTCCTTTGTCTTATAAAAAACAGTTGAAACTCAATTTACTTTTTAATGAAATTTTCTGAACACAATACTCAATTAATTCTTCCTAATTGGTATAATAATTTAGGGAAAAAATTAATGTATTGCTGAATGAAATATTCTTTGATAAGAGAATTGTAAGATTTTATAAACTATTTTTTAATTACAGAGAGCATTTCCTCATGGCTAAGAAGATTAACTAAATTAAAATGATTTTTTTATATTCAATCAAGATTCCTTTACATGATGGGACTGTATTGATGATTTAATAAGGATAATTTTAACTAGAAATTTTCTCTTTAATATATTCAAATTATTTTGCGTTTTGATCTTAGAAACTCAAAAAAAGTTATTTGTTCCATATTTTTTCATACATATAATTTTTCATACATATAATCATTTAAAACTTCATTACATATTTTTTCATACATATAATCATTTAAAACTTAGATATATCAAAGGCTTTGTGGCTGTGCCTTAGCTTATTCCTTCTCTTTCTATTAAGAGCTTCCTACATTAGTTTCTGCTTTACACATGTTATAAAAAAGATTTATTTAATATCTGTCTAAATATATATATTAATATAAACTGTGAAATAATAATGATTTCTTAACTTTTATTAAAACACATAGATACATAAAGAAATATAAATTATGTCCCAAAGGAAAAATATTCCTTTTTTTGCTTGAAAGCTGTGCTATTCTATCTCTTGTATTGAATGTTAACCTCATAAGAAATCTCTTCTAAAAGTATGGTTATTGTTGATTTGATTTTTTATGTAAAATGTCAGTAATTCATATTATTCATAAAATAATACAATTAGTAATTCCCACTCTCATTACTAGTGATTAATAAATGATGTTGCTTCTACGAGGGGTGACCAGAAAAAAGTTGCAAGTCTAATAAGGAAACATTTATTAATAATAGACAGGAAATACAAAAGGGAATTAAGAGGCATACGTGCCTATCACAATCACCAAGTTTATCTAGGCATTTATTAGAACGCAGAATCAACTTGTGTAACCCGTTTTGGTAGAACTCATGTCCTTGTTTATTGAGCCAGATCTTTTCACTGAACTGTCTTGGAATATCGTGGCACACCAGAAACGATATGCTGCATGCTACCATAGCTCAGTCCCAGCTATAACGAAATTTCCAGCAGAGTTACCCGTCGAAAATTTGGAACCATTTCTTCAATTCGTCCCATGTTGATTTCTGCCGTTGAAGAACTTGGCCTGCTGCTCCCTGCCATATTGCGGTTTTTGACATCTTGTCTACCTGATTGAAAAAAGACACCATTTTGCTACGTGTTGTCTACTCATTGCTTCTTCACCATAAACTTCCACAATTTGACTGTGAATGTTAGATGCGAACACATTCTTTGCCCATAAAAATCGAAGCCCAGCTCGAACTTCCGAACGAGACCAATTTCCTAAGCTCTTGTCATTTGAATCGTCCTGAACCATTTGGGAACTTTCACTACCTACCCGCAAACAAGGTGCATGACAATTAACGCAATATGTCTGCACTCTGGGGAAGCAAACTTTCTCCACAATATGTAGTTTTCAAATGCTACGGCTAGTAAACTTTTTTTCTGATCATCCCACGTATTAACAACAATGTATGAAAATTACTAGATTTTTTGAAAATATTGTAACGAATTTCACTGTTGGGTTCAGGGATTGAATAGACTTTAATCAGGACAGCGATAAAACAGTTCTTTATTATCAGCCCAATGAAGAATACAATGTTCAGAAAGGCGTAAGAACAGCCGAAATCACAGTAATACAACACAACAGTAACACAACGCAATGTACTGATCCGGTGGGGAATAGATCAAATTCAAAGCCGTAGGCTTTCGTACTCTCTACGGCATAAATCACAACGGAATCACCCGTAAAGTAACAGAGGCTGCGGGCGCGTCTGAGCTTCAAGAAATCTGAATAACAACTGCTCCATGTTGCATTTCAGTATGCCTTATATAGACACGGCGAAAGTGGTAGAACATTCCAGAAAATAGGAGAACCGCCCGGAACCGGAAGTCGTCAAATATCGCCAAATTTGGCGACACTTGGCAACAAATTTGGTGACAAAATAAGTTGCCAAAACTGTCGCCAACTAAACGATATCTCGCCAATTTGGCGAGATACCCAAAGAGCCCCATGTTATTTACAAGGTCCCATAGCAATTGATCTAATTCACATGTTTACATGCAATAAACATTAATCCTGCACTATTTTTCAAGCAGAATAGTAATTTTGACATAATTTAACATTATAAACACATTTTAAATACCGAAATCGTAACAATATATATATCTTATTATCATGCAGTTTTTTATGGATTAAATGACGGACGTATTGTTGTCTTTAAACTTATCCAAATTTGGATGAATTATCACTGTATAAAAACACATTTAGAATTTTATTTCAGATTTATAAATTAATACTTATTTATTATACATTCTAAATGTGAAGTATCTAAAAGCTATAAGTTCTATAGGTTATATACTATTTAACGATTTTAATAATTTTCTTATATCTTAGTGACTTATAAGTAAAGCTGAATTATTTCCTAAATTTTGAAGCAATTTATCGAAACAATCATAAAATATTAGCATTCAACTTGAAATAAAATAAAATACAACACATTCTCTAAAATATATTCAGAATTCTTTAATATCTGAGTACATTTTAATTCAGGATTTAAGAATACTAAAAATGTTATTAAAAGATTAAACTCAACTTGCAATTATGTGTTGCCTTTTAAATTTATTTAAAAAGCAGAATGTCGTGAAAGGAGGAGATTAATCAACTGTTCATTGGAATATTAAGTAATAAAACCTATTATCCTCTTTGGAAACCTTTTCATAAGCAATAACGTATATTATCTTTTAATGAAACGTTTTAAATACTTGATCACCATTCTCTTTGAAAGGGGTGATTTTTTGTGAATTGATTTTTCGAACATGCTTGTAATTGTTTCAAATATTTGTACATTTTTCGCAGGTTAATAAGATATTTTTAAGAATATTTATACCCATTCATATACAATAATTCAAGTATATAGTGTCATATAATTTAATTCCCTTGAATGTGAATCCTGTTATATATACAATTGGACGAGAGATTGGCTTTTAAAACTCTAATGTTTTTAGTGTCGTTTCCAAAAATTCTAGAAGCTGTAATGATGAAGTTTTGAGTTTCACTTTTCGCGCGCAAGCGAGTTTCTACAGATACAGAGAATCCCAAAATGGAAAGCTAAACACATAGAAGTATAAAACATATATTTCACATAACTAAGACATTTTTCTGAGAAAATCCCCTTTTTTCATTTGACAATCTAGTTTAGGGGTACTCAACCTTTTTTTCTGCATACATATGTTAGCTATTTCAAACGGGCCGCATACATATATGTTGGCTATTTCACGCGGGCCGCATACATACGATGGCTATTTCACGTGGGCCGCAACATGATGAATAATTTAGGAGGGGGGGGGGAAGAGAAATGCCTTAAGGTCAACATTACATGGAAAATTTAAAATGTGGAAATTAATTAAAATATTAAAACTACTATTTTGCTTTTCTTAATTATTGTTTTTTATATTTTTTATTTTTGTCACTGAATTTTTCCAAATTGAAAGTATTTAAGGATCACTCTTTCACAATTTCTGCATAAGTAGACGGTTTTATATGATTACCAATGATGTAACAAATTTCAAAGGGCGCCTTTGTTATCGCTGTGACATTACCATTGACAAAATACTTTTTTGCTGTTGTAAAGATTATTCCAGAAAGCCTATTTATGATCTCTTGAAAGTGATCTTCGAGGACAAGTGTCATTATTACCTGTTTTTTGGTATTTTTAAGTACATTTTCGTGACGAATCAAACAATTTCTAAACCATGCTTGTTTTACACTACAAAATAGCCAACTTCCCAATCGTCTTGAAACAATCTATATTATTTGAATATTTTTTGCTTGCAAGATATGAAAGATAGTTAAAAATTAGTTCCACTCATAAAATATGGTCTCTACTCCACTGTTGTCTATTATCACTAATCAGAAATAAAAAAAACATTAATTGGCACCCATACGACATTGGCAGCAAAAAGCAAAATTGATATATTTGAATTTTTAACAAATAATTTCCCACCAAATTTTTATAAATAAATGAATTTCTCTGAGCAATGGGCTTTGACCGGGCCACTTAAAAAAGCACAATAGGTCACAGGTTGAGTATCACTGAACTAGTTCTTTCCCTCACAAACTTTAAAGAAACAAATAAGTAATTGAACTTGTTATTTAAAAAAAAAAGAATCGATATTTGCGCCAGGTTCTACCAGTTCGTTTATAATGCTATCAGGGAAAATAAGTCTGAGTTTCCTTGCTGGAAATTGCATTAAACCAAGACGGATCTAACTTCCTATTTAGCTGTCTTTATGGCATTTTCGGGAGAGCCATTTCTTTCTCAAATTCCCTCCATACTTTATATCGTTCATCTTTCCGTATAGATTGAATTTACTCTCATCGGAGAACAAAATAGTATTACAGAATGATTTTAGATTTCAAATAGGATTTTTAGCCATAGAATATCCTTCTTTTCGCCTTCTAATGTTACTATTGAGTTGCTTCCTTATCGGAATACTATCGTGTAAACCCACATATTGAAGTACCCGTCTTAAAATTGAAGCTGAGAACCTTCTTCCAATTTCTAAGGGTATCGATAAGAAAAGAAAGTTTTCAAGCGTTTAACTTCGGATTCCTTTTCTTTATGGTGCTTGTAATTTGTCTCTTTGGATTGGAGATTAAAATTCATAGAGTTAGAACGAGTATATATGCATTTAGAACTAGTATATATGCATTTTTTCGCGGGCTTCGATCTGACATCGTCAAACAGGAGGCATTAGTAACAACTACAACATATATGCATTTAAATTCTTTAAATTTGTTTTTTGGTATCATTTTTCGTCAAACATTCATACATATTTTTATTTATTTAAAAATAAAGAAAGAAATATCTTCATCCGCAATGGTGGTAATGAGGAGGAGAACCAAGAAAAGAAAATTGAATGCTTTAAAGTTTAATTTTAGCCTGATTTTTTATGAAATGTTTAAAATTCCTAAATATTTATTTAATAATAAGTTAAACAGAGGTTGTGTACATGTTTCTTCACTAATTTCTACTAATTGTTTATGTAACTATAATGGCTACTTTTTTATGATTCTACAGTGTTAATATTCCAGTAAACAATCTTGTATGTAACAAATATTACGTAAGGAATATATTTTGTTATCTGTTTTAGATACTTTCTTATTGCACTTGAAAGTGAGGGAACAGCTACATTCAGATACTACAGCTAATCAACAAAGACATTCACGCACGCACCACGCACGCACACACACACACACACACACACACACACAGTATTGCATATAACCATTTATAAAGGCAAGACAAGTTAAGGATCGTATTGTGCGATCTGGCAACGATACGTCACATACTGCACTTGTAAATGAGACAGAAGTTGCATTAAAAATCACAGTTATTTAAAAAGATAATTATATACTAAAAATGTGTGATTATTTATTCCCATTGAGCGATAAAAAGTAACTAATCTCGTTAAAGCTATAGACACCAGGTCTAACAATATTTTTCGAATGGATTTTATAAGTTAGTCTTCAAATTAATATTTTTTTAAAATTAACTGAAAACTTTTTTTTCTTCTGATTGGTAACACAGTGGTGCTTTTTATATTTCGTGATGTTGGATAAATGTCAGAATATTGTTTTCATTAAAAATAACATTGGATTTTAAAAATTGCAATCAAAACTCTTAATTTGTATTCAGGATTTTAATCTATATTGATTTATATGATAGAATTTGCTGTTGATGTTTTGAGTAATGTTTATTTGTCTACAGAATCAGTATCATGATAGTTCCTTCATTTTTTGCTAATGTGTTTTGTTTACATTTATATCCTTTTATTTGCTTCCTTTATATGTCATAATGTAGAATTGGTCTCATTATATATATACAGTTCACTCTCGATAATTCGAAGTTGAAGGGACCAATGAAAAACTTCGAATTATCAAGAGAGTTCGAGTTATCAAGAGAGTAAGAAAAAACTCCAAAACCTTTTTCCTAAGTCATTTAAATTTTAAACTATGTAATAAATAAAAATTGCACATATGAATAAAATTACTTTAAAATGTTTTTAAAAAGTACGTATTATACAGAATAAATATTATGCAGAAGCTAAAAGTCATGTATTAAAAGAATACATTTATGCAGTAATTCTCTTTAAAGCCCCATCAAATCTCTTCCATTCCTCACTGGAAATAAAATTGTTTCGCACCCGGTTCCCTCAAACACTGTCCCCAACACTATTGGTTCTTCAAGGGAGGGTCCAGTCCGGCTCGTGCCCAATTAGGTTTCTCATTCTATAAATGACACGGACGAGGCATAAATCGTTATGTCAGTCCGGTGCAAAAAATACAATCTTCGCCTGAGGAACCGGGAAACACAAAGAAAGCATAACGAAGAGGCTACGTTACAAGGGAGACATGCAGAGACAAAGCATGTGAGCTCCAACCTGTTTGCTGCAGGACTCTAGATAGTCAGTGTTCGAATTGTCGAGAGTTTTAAAAGATAAGTTCGAATTATTGCCTGTTGTATTCTGGCCAGCCATAGATTTTACTTCGAAATATTGAGTGTACCAGAACGTATTGTTTTACTTCGAAATATCAAGAATCTTTCTAGGGGCTGAGCATATACTTCGAATTAGCAAGAGGTTCGTATTATCGAAGGTTTGAATTAACGAGAGTCGACTGTATATACCTTTAACAATTAGTACAACTGATGACAGAGCACGATGCTCAGAATGTAATACAGAAAAAGATATCTTGGAAAAATCAATTGGATACCAAAAAACACACAAAACCTTTTTGTGCTGCTTTGAGACTTACCTACAAGTACTGGTATCCGCATTTGGCAAACAAAAGTTTGTGAATTTTAGGCAGTTCCTCAAAGAATAGTAATTAACACATATAAAACTTCTGTCATGGATCATTCTTTTAAAGTATACGTACCATAAAATCCGGTGTATAACGCTCACCTATAGTTTCAAGCCACATTTTTTGTTTTGAGCTATATTCGCCTTATAACTCCATTTCGCCTCCATTTTTGCGAAGAAACATGAAACATATGTGTGCAATGCTTATATGATATGAAGTAATTTATAGAAGATATTATTCCAAGCCTTAAAGAAAAGATAGTATACTTCTAGATCAACTACCTTTTAAGTTCATAAGGAATTTCATTTCCTTTAAATAAACAGTATTTCGATATATGAAGAAATATAATTTTTTTCTGTGCTCATCTCTTTTCTTTATTTTTAAAGCTCTCATTTTTTTATACCCGGCGTATAACGTGCTCCCGTAAATTTCAATCATATTTTTTGGGTTAAAAGTGCACGTTATACGCCGGATTTTACGGTATATCTTTTTAGCTCAAATTATTGGCTTCTATTATAACTCTTATATTCAGTCTTCAACTAAAGTATTTTTTTTTTATGGATTTCATGTAAAACGAATAAGGATGATTGTTTCCAATGTTAAACTTGTAGTAAATGAGGAATTTTCTTATTCTGCATATTATATTTAGGCTGCATATACTTAGGAGAGGTCGAAGATAAAATATCTTATTTTTGCATAAGGGGTAAAACAATTCACATGAATGTTTTCATGTAGGAAAACTTTTAATTTTATATCTGTGTATTTTTCTATGATTTTCCTTTGTTCATTGAGGATGACGACACCTGAGCTAACACTCCACCATCCAAACATCCAAATCCATGAAATTTTGATTTGAAAGATTGGATCTATCAGAATCGAGATCTCCACAGATTGGATTATCAGTCATCTATCAGAAGTCGAGCTGACGACTCTACGGAAACTACTCCAACAAAAGGCTCATGACCTGGTCAATATGTTCGTAGCTACTTGAGAAGATATTTTTGGTATTTTTTCAGATTCTGTAAACCACAACATGAGAGCCTATCAAAACTTTTAATAAATTCGAAAAATTTAATAAATGTGATTTAAAAATAGAGTTTGTTATATATTTTTTAAAGTTACAAAATAAAATATTGCAAGAACACGTTTTTATTGTATCCGAGTACGCTAAAATTATGAATTTTGACAAAAATTGCCAATTTTTTATGGTTTCTTCTTATAGACAATCTTAATAGCTTTATATAAGCACCAAGTTTATTATTTTCCGTTCAATAGGACAACAACTACAAGTGCTTTAGTAAAAGCAATGTCATTACTTTAAGCAAGATGTCATACTTTAAAATGCGTTTTACTTGAAATGTGTTTTTTTTAATGCTCAAACGGGGATAGAGCGATTGCTCAAAAAGTTTTGAAAATAATTAACTGAAATTTTTTGTTATGTTCTGTATAATAGTAAAAGTGTTTTAACTTTCAGATTTATCAATCACTGTTTTATTATAAAAATTTAGAGGGCCTTATGTGGATGTAATCATGGTTTTTTTAAGCACTTTCATATAATAACTAAGGAAAAGTGCTCTAGTTTTTGTAAAAATTAAAATATCTCTTATCCTGATGGTTATTTCAAAAATGAATAACATAGCAGCACATCAGAATTGAAAAATTAAAAATGTGTTCATAAATTTTTGATACAGAATGGGCCCGTTCATGTTATTTTTTGTAAATTTTTACCCATTTTTTCCCATTTTAATAGTAATAATTTCTTTTTTTCTTCTTAATTTTAGCATATTTTTCTTAAAATGAGCACTAAACAAATTTAAAAACTACCAAAAAAATTTCCATACCTCCATTTTTTTAAAAATGTTGTCGCAAGTAGTAGGATATCTCAAGTAACTTTGTACTATAAAATGTACTAAAATATTCTTAACAGATTTCTTGAACCATTATTTAGAAACAGAGTTTTTAGTTTTCAGTCTAGTACACGTTATATGAGTTTTCTTATTGTATACTTGGTCTTGAAAAAATGTTCAAATCACGAGTTTATTAAATGTAATAATTTTGAAATACTTCTCATATTCAACGGAAAAATCTTTATACAAGAAATTTTAAGGAAATGAATTGAATTCAAACGCGTTGTTTATTTTCATTAAAAAAGTGTCCTTATTCCTTACTTTTATCAAGGAATGAGACTTACAGAGGAGTTTAATTTAGTCTTGACGAACGGAAAAAGAATGCTTCTTTTTAATGCTCGGAACAGGCCGACAAAGCATATAAATTTGCAAAAAGAAATCCTACATAAAAAGAAAGCAGTGAGAAGTGGATCTCAAACATAAATAACGATGGGGATTTAAATAACTTGTTTTGCATTTATGTCATGTTACAAATTTTATGGTTGAAGTATTCTTCCAAGCCAACTCTAAGGATAGCTAAAATGAGCTTTGGGGTTCTACTCCATCTTGAATCTTTTCCATTATGTGATTTACACGCAATGTGAGATAAGAAAAACAAAGCTTTAATTCTTTCAGAAGCGATACAATAAATGTTAACATAATCCAGGCCAAGACGTAAGCTCTTGAAAGCTTTTATGAAAGTTAAGTTCTTGCATTTACTCAGTTGAAAAATAACGAGAGTAATGTCTCATTAAAGATAATTTTCGCATTTCCGCAACATTTATATTACACAGTCTTACTTTTTACAGCTGGAGAGCAGATGCTCGAACCCTTCGAAAAGCATATATTGCTCTCATTCGACTTATCCTTGAATGTGTTGCACAGGTCTATCAGTTTGCCTGTGCTAGCAACCTTGATGAACTAGAAAGGGTACAACACTCTGCTGCCAGAGTCATCACAGATCTCTGCAATAGCTGTCCGAGGGAAATTATTCTGTATGGAGCTGACTTGCAATCTCTCAGGTTATGAAGCAGATACCTATTGGCTAAATACTTTGCCAAGCTCATCAGTTTTCGTGACTAGCAGAGAAGCTTTAGTTATGTGCGCAACTGGCACAACAATCGTCACCTTAAGAGAGAAAGCCCACTTAGTTATGCTGAAAGAGAGAGATGGTTTTATAATGAAATAGAATATGTCTCTCTGGCCCGCTGAACGAACTTAGCTGCATCACTCTACGAGCGGGTCTTTTTTAATACCGAATTATCCTCATACACTCACTAGTGCATTCAACATCCAGAGTATCATAGACAGCTTGCTTTGGAGACTATTCGTAAAGTTCCGTGTGACTCATTACAGATCTATACTGATGGCAGCATGGGTGTAGGCACTGTCTCGGGTAGTGGAATTTTCATCAAAAAAGGGAATGGTATTAGAATCTATAAGAGAAATCCTGACTACTGCTTAGTTTTTCGGGAAAACTCTTAGCTGTTGAGGAGGCTTTGAAATTTTACTTTTCTGAAAGTTTTAATACAGATATTTGGATATTCAGTGATAGCCGCTGCTATATTCATTATCTATTTGAATGGTGGAGGCATGGTGATAGAACGACAATGAATATTGTCCAGCTATTAAATAGATGAGTGCTAATGTTAAGGTATTTATCAGTGAGTTCCGTCGCACGAAAATGTTTGCGAGAATGGTATTGCAGATGATTTGAACCGTGAGGGCAGCCATAAAAATTAAACGCATGGTGGCTGTCATAATTTTTCAGAAATTGCTACACGAGTCAAACAAGATATCAGTTTTTCTTGAAGGCAGGCCCCCATACATGAGTGGTACGATGGAAACCATACTGGTGCTCTTTTGCTTGGTACAAGCAGTAGAAACTTATGAAACTTATCCTGCTAGGTGGCGCTGTGGACACACTCGAGATCAACTGCATGTGGCGGGTCTTAAAGTTTACCCTTCTTGTCCGAATTGCAATGTGACCCAAGTGCTGTGTTTTCTCCTGCCTGCATCTCGGCTTGTATTGGTTATCATAAGAGTCAGCTGCTCTCAAGTCCTGCTATAATTCTTCAATGTTTAAGAACGCGTGAGTTCATGAACTTGATCTAGATGTTTCTGTCGGTCAAGTGGGATAAGAAACAACAACACTCTTTACAGTTAAGAGGAGAAGATTTGTATTTTGAAATGCCTCTCTTTCTTTCTTCTATAAATTTATAATTTTTTAATAATTTTTATAAATAATAAATAAATTAAGCTTTGAATTAAGATTTATAGATTTTTTCTCTTAAGTTCAATTCTTATTTTTTTACATAAGCTTGTTGTTTTGGTCAGGTCTAATCTGATATACCTTTCACATTTGATTATAAGATTGTAATAATGAAATATTCACACGAAATTTCAGTTCAAATTTTGATTCAAATCTTATCTTCTTTTAGCTATTACTTTAATGTGACTATCTATGAACTCAAAATATTAATTCAAACTATTTATAGGCACAAAAACTTCCCAGAAAAATCCCAAATCAAACGATTTATGTAATTTTAAAAACATTCTTAAAAGGATCGTAACATATCAAAGGTTTCTATATATACAATTTAGAAATCTGATAAAAATTTTCAGTTAAAATGTACAGAAAAAAATAATAAAAATCAATTAATTTTGACCTCAGGCAAATTCGGAACATAAATAAATGACATATAAATGAAAAAGTACAATGAAAGAAGTATATATATAAATAAAAATGTAGGAAACACATTTAACCTATGGATAAAGATTTGAGCATTATTTATATAAAGATATCCACGATTTCTTCGGTAGGTTCATCAACTAAATTTTTCACAATTATTTTCTTTAGGGATAAGCATGGTTAAAATTTTTTAAAGTGTGTTAAATTTTACTCAACAGGTAAAGCATTTAGTAATTTTGAACATACTTGTTATTTGAAAAAATATGATGTAGTAATTTATTTAACTTTACAAAATAATTTGCAATGAAAATTTTTTTCATCTTAGTTGAATTCAGCATCAATTCATCAAGTACCTTATTTGATTATTATTCGATGTCAATACAAATTTCTTCTTAATGGCTTAGAATTATTAATTCTAATTTTTTTTACTAATCAGTCATGAGTATTCTAAAAACAAATATTTGTTTGCGCAGCAGCTTAACGTCTTTCCAAAGTTGTTAATATTCAGGAATTTCTGAATTATAATATATTCAATTTTGGAATATTAAAATATCAGTGATGTATTTCAATATGATTATATCAGAGTTATCAACCTATATTTAGAAACAAATTGAATTAAAAATAACGTATTTATAAATATTCTTAGCACTTATAAAAATTCTTATTTTTAAAAATAAATTCTTGAAAGCATTTCATTTTTTGTAGAATGGAAGATGAATGCTACTTCAAAAAACTTTAACAGTTATGCCTTAAATAACAAGAAGAACTTATTAAACACACGTAAAATTTTTTCTGTTTATTTTATTTTGACTTTCAATAATGTAGAAATGTATGATATGCATCTACAGTAAAGAAAGTTTACATTTATTCCTTTTTGTGTAGTATTTCATGAGTGTTTTTAAAGAAGTAAACATTCTTCCTTGCATGCCATTTTATTCCAGAATCCAAACACGTATCCATTTCACAAAATTTTACGAATTCTTAGATCTTTGAAGTATTTGTGTCCTTTATTTCCTTTTTAAGGCAAATAGGAGTAAACATTGGTCTTTTACGGCCTAAGCTTACAATGTGTTCCATAAAGTAAACAGATAACGTACGTGAAAGAAAAATATAAATTCGAAATAAAAGCTGGTATAAGTAAAGAGTGATTTGCAGAAATTCATAACACTATATGTTTTACAAAAGTTTTCATTTTTCACTTTTTAGGAATAAAAAAAAATACATACAATATTAAAAATATTCATAATGCAAATTAATAAATAAAATAATAATAATAAAATAATAAAAATAATAAAATCAATTATTTTTTTTAATATCTTTAGAACTTAATTTACTTATTAGAAGCATTTGTTCAGGATTATATCTAATGCAGTTTTAGGAAGAAGTTTCAGTTCAAATGAATTCTCATTAAATGTCGGAAAAAAACCTAAGCATGCCAAAATTAAATTAATTAGTTAAAACTTATAAATCGAAACAACATTTAGCTTAGATCTTTTTAAAGATATAAACCAAAGACCTTTCATATCAGGATAACCTTGTTTCATCGCAATAATGCAGTGTAAGATAGAATTATGTGCAAAAACCTTGTTGCCAAATCAAGATAACTAAAATTAAGGTATTGAAAGAACACTTTTTTTTTATAAAAAAATTCTTCAATTAGCAATTGTAATTGTGTCTCAAAGAGCAAAATAATGGGTCGTAAAGCAATAAATAAATGTAATTATAACAAAAATCGATTATACCACAAAATCCATTTTTAGCAGTCACCTTTATGATAACGAAAAGAATCATGTTTGTCGAAATTCAAGTATCTGCTGGTCTGGTAGTTTAAAAACGGGAATTTGTTTTTATCTATAAGGTTTCATTGTTGCTTGCAAACCCCCTAAGCGTCGGTTTTCAAAAAACCTGCTATTAGCGCATTTCTTTTCAACAGAAGAAACATTCTTACCAAATTTCATGTCTGTAGGTTTAATTGTCGAAAGGCAGGAATTTTTAATGCATATTAACCTCATCCCCTGACAGTTCGATTTCGATTTCCAACAAACCCGTTCTTAATAAATTTTTGCTAAATAAAACAAACACACATTTACTAAATTTCAAGTCAGTACCCATCTAATTGTTGAAAAACGGAAATTTATGTCAACAGCACCCCCTTACCTAGCCATTTCCTTTTAGGGTGGATTTTTTTAAAAGGGGCGCTTAGAGAATCTGTACTAACTGAACACAAGAAGCTTGTCTACAAAACTTAGAGTCTCTAGGTCTAATACTACTTTAGACCTCTTTAGGAAAGCGTAAGTCACTTTAATCTTTTATATATATAGTTTATTTTATAAAATAGAAAAGAAAAAAAAACTCTAAAATCTATAAGAAATCTTTACTTTTTAATTTCTGCACATAAATATTTTCATTTATGCCAATAGATGAATTAAGAGATGCTTGAATATGCTTTATAATTCTAGAGTTTAGAAAATTAATAATTCAGTAAAAAGATATCACCATTGAAAAAATGGCATTAAATTCTTCAAAAAAAAAATTTACTGCTTGTATACAAACGAACAACTTTATTTTCTAATGATCAAAACTACACTAAAATCGTAGTTGTATATTTTACACTAAATAGCAATTTAAATAAAATTAACTTTATCGAGAGGTTTAATAAACAAGTATGTTAAGTTGTCTCTTTGAAAAAGGTTTGGAATCATACAGTTAAAATTGTACTATAAGTAACTGAAAGTGTCTTTGAAATAAAATTCCGGAATTTCGGGACTAAAACAACATTTAATCGAATAATTTTTTTTGTCCTAACTTCTATACCAAGATATTAAAAAAAAATTATAAATATTTTAGACATAAACAAAGCAATAATTTTTTAACAGACTAACTAAAACAAATATTTTTGGCTTAATGGGCTTTATATTGTTTAAATTGCACACTTTTCTTACGAAAACTCAAAGAAAATTTAATTTTTTTTCTAAATTTAAAAAATATCCTCATTTGTGTGTATATTCATTTAAAATACGTGACTTAAAATATTATTTCTCAGTATTGCCATGAAATATTATAAATAGAATCAATTATATCTCTTAAAAATAATTCCTCCTGTAAAATATGAATTTATGAGATTCGTGAAAGGTCTGTGTCGTATTCTTGTTTGAAAATGTAGATTAGATTAGTGCTTCTCAAACTTTCATATTTCGGACTCAATTTTCAAACATAGTTTTTATTACACCCCATCCATACAATAACAATGTTTTGAATTCAATAATAATATACTTTAACGCCCAAAAAAGCTACAATACGACTTTAATTATAAGCCCTAGAAATTATTAAGATTAAATATTAAATTTTGTGTACATAATTTTATACATTACAAGCCCATGGGTTCCCTGGTAGTTATTAAACTTGTTCTTTAGTTTTGTTAAAATGAATTATCTAATACATTGTGTAATAATGATACATTTATAAGTGTATTACATGTGTAAAAGTGCATTTTATTTTTTATTATGTCAGAATGTATTTTGTTTTGCTTCTTTTCAAGAAATTAATAATATTAAAATAATTATTTCTACTTTTTTTCAAAAAGTAGAAATAAAAGGATTCCTCTCACGTTGCTCTTACCTATCACGTTGGGTTATCAAGCCCCCCAAGAGTGGGGGTGCACCCCACAGTTTGAGAAATACTGGGTTAGATAATTTTAAGTAGTTCAAGAAACTGCTTCAGTTTTTGTTTCATGAATAATTAATTCAAAGCAAATAAATGCCAGACTCTTTTCCCATATAGATTTATTCTCTTCCTTTTATGTAAAAATCCGTTCAAATTGAGGAGATTCGGATATTATGGAAAAGTCTGGTAACATGGAATATGGAGGTTTTGGCTCTGTTTGTAGCTTCTAATGAGTGGGAAAACCTGGAACTACTCCAGAAAGATTCTCATCGTGCTATGCAGTGAAAGTTGACTATTTGTTGCTACTGTACAACTCAGTATAGAACAAAGTGTGTTTTGTGATTTTCAAAAATTCTGGCAGGTGTATTTTTAAGCATTTTAACCTACTTGAGCACATTTGGGACTTGAACATTAAAGTTAAGCATAATGTACATTAAAAGAACTGTAGCTTGTGTGCAATACTGTGGTCGTTTTTTTTAAATGACAATGTTTTGTCTTTTAGTTAAATGGTTCATTTTTCACTACAGTCTGTCGGGTAATATGGAATACTAGATATTTCAAAATACTGAACCCATTCTATTCTGTTGTATCATTTATAATAGATTAAATGCCATCAACTAAAGTATTAGAAAATGAAGACGCTGAATGTATTTTTTTGTTAAGGACTATTCTTCTAAGATAAACGAAAGGGAATTTGGATTCAATGATTCAGCTGTTTTCTGTGGGCTCACATTGACTATACTAGACTGTGGATTTTGTTGATAAATTCGAAACAGAAATGGAATTCAAGTATTCTGAAAAATATGGCTTTTATAGTTAGAAATAACTACGTTTTATGAAGTCTTAATTAGTTTTTCAATGATTTAAACCACCTATTACATATTACCGACTATTTCATAATACCCTCCATTTATCTTATTTTTAAAAATAATTGTTTTAACAACAAAATAAATATTTTTCTTCCACAAATGATAATGCCATACAGTTGTTTATAATATACATTCTTAATGATTTTGGAGATTTTTTTTTATCAAAAACTATTAAAGTTATTTTCAGAAATGTAAATTATTTGTCACAATACCCAACACTCATCTGTGTATAACATTCATTGAAAAATGGTCTGCCATATCCTAATAGTAAAAGGATGTGCGATTTCTGATCCTTAAAATCTAAGCCAAGAAATAAATTTAAGGGCTTATTTCATCGAAAATTTCTGATGAATAGAGAAAACTGCCACAACCTGAATTGAACTAGGGGGTACGGGTTTAATGGTGAAGTATGGAAGTTAAAAAAGAATGCATATGTTGCTTGCTAAAATATGTTCAAATAATCTTCATGGCTTAGTTAATGTATACTTCCTTACTTCCCCAAATTGCTTATTTATAATTTCTTCTTTGTATTAATTGGTATTTGTGGTGCTGGAATATTATATCTTATCCTTATTCTAATTGTCTACCAGAAATAATAAGAATATTAAATTTCCAAAAGCTCTGAAAATATATTTTGATGGTTTTATTACTTTAAGTAGAATATTTAAAGTAAATACCTGTTGAAAACCTCCTGTGTTTTCAGCGAAAGTCTAAATTTCTCTTAGCAATTTTTAGAAAGTAACCGAAAATTAGGCATAAAAATGGAATTTTTCATGTGTAATTTTTTTTAAATTTAAAAAATTATTCCCTAATGGTTACATTTTTATTTAATTTTAATATTTCTATTTTTAGTAATAACAAATGATAAAAGTAATTTTCACACGTATTTTAAATTTCAAATATTTAAAAAAATTGCATGTAGAAAAAACAGTACTGTAATTAATATGGAAAATATTGCTAGTACACTTTATGCTTATCTTTTAATTCTGCTTATTATTGCCAACAAACAAGAAAAAAGAAATCAACCTTAAAGTCATTGACATTCATTACTGACTTATCTTGTTCATTTATTAGTGGAAAAGGAAACACGAAAAAGCTTTTACTTCTTGTCCGTCTGTACAATGCCTTGAATATTAAATAAAATTTCCCTTTTTTCCCCGAAAGTGAAAATAAATAAAGTTCTAAATAATCCATCCAGAATGTAACAAACACATTCTGAGATGGTCGAGAATCATGGTTCTGAGTTATCGAATTTTAAATTATTAAAATTATCAAATTTTAATAATTTAAACTCCCAAAGAAGATTTGTGTATAGAGCCGCAGTCACTATAGCAAATTTATCCTCACCCAGGGTGCACCACGAGGAGGCCTGCTGCTGTACTCCCGAGTCTAGAATTGCAGGGAGTTACTGAGCAAATTTTCGACAAAGATTGTCTTCCAGTGGGTGCCTTCCCCCATTGTGGCCTTTGGAGAAATGAAATGGCTGAGCTTTTGGCAAAAAGAGGCCCAGATGTTCTTCAAAGTTCTACTAGAGACATGCCTCTTCACTCAGCAAAACTTGAAATTAATAGGATTTATAAAAATTGCTTTCGAGATGCTGCCGCCAGTTCTGCCAAAAATAAATCATGGAGGGTGCTAATAAAACCTAACTGTGTCTTGCACTCTCCTCTTGCTGCTGCTGCTGTGGCTGAGTTTAGATTATTGACTGGACACGACTGCCTTTGTGCTAATTTGTTTCATTTTAATCTGACTGAATCCCCTTTTTGTGTTTTGTGTGATTATGGACAAGTCATGGACGCTCCTCATCTAGACGTGTGCTGAAGTTTAGACGTTTATCTCTGAAGAGTTTGGACAGTATTGAGAAGAAATACTGAAAGTTCGTTGCCTAATGACCTGATGGTCAATGGGCAGGCATTTGATAAATAAATAATAATTTACGTTCCCGAAGAACACGTTCCAATTTTCTTTAACCAGAAAGTAACATCAAGGTGCTTGAATAAATGATGATATTAGCAGTATTTGATCTAAAAGTTTATTTTTGAATTTTAATATATCAATTGCGATTTCAGAGAAAAATTAAATCTTAAGTGACACGGGGCCAATCAGAGTGGGTTTCAGAAGCCCTTAAACCTTTATTTAAGAGCTCATTGTTCGATCATTCTGGTTACCGTAACACAAAGTTTACTATCAAAAAAATGAATGATTCATTTGAGATATGTACGATTGACAATTCAAGGTATACAAATGCAATTTATTAAAAGTCTGTTTACTGTAAAAAATTTAGAAAACTCGAAACTACAAAAGGATACTTTAAAAACTAATAAATTTTAAATATTCTTTTTAACATAACGTTATTGTGTGTGAGCATAACACATAGGCATAAATTGACTAAATAAAATAAGAAAGCAGCAAAAGTTTATATGCTTTCTCTTCATAAGAAAAAAAAGAAAAACTGAATTATTAACGGAGTCACACTTGTTTTCGTAATAATGAATTATGTTAAGTTTTGCAAAGATGTGCTCATTACTTTCTAAGAGAATTTGAAATCAAGAGATTTTTAAAGGAAATTCATTAAAAAAAATAGTAATTTGGGATGAGGATGTGTTTTATTCAATTCAACTTTCGCATATTTAACTAGGTAATTTTTTGATATAGAAATTTAATTTTTAGATACTGCTAAAAATCATTCTTTTTGAGTTGTATTGCTGAAATTAAATATCATGAGGAAATTTATTAGTTGTTCTGATTACCATGGAGAAGTTTATCTTATTTTTTGCTTATCAAAAATGGGTCGAGATATTTGTGAATACAGTTTGAAATCTTTTCAAAAAGTGACACGTGACACGTCTGGCGTTGCGTTAAGTGCCCTTGGCGTATGTATACGTCTATCAAGGCCATATTTAACCTTCCCTGTTCCCTAGGAACTTCAATAGCAACGCCACTTATTCCAGAGCACCCCCTCCTTCTTCCTTCAATTCTTACTTTTCCTGTTTTGTATCGGGAGGGATTTACCTTTCTATGTTTTTGCTGTGTCAATAGTCTTTCCATTATCCACCCCCTATGAACCCACCATATTATGGACTGGCAGTCGTAAGGAAAAAATAGTGCTATGGTTTGGCTACTCTTGTTCATTTATCCCTTTACGGCATCACGGACCACCCATCCTTTTGTAAATTAGTACAGTAAATTAATGAAATCGTTTGCAATTAAAGTATATAGTATACATTATTGTATGAACTGTTTTTTTTTCAAATTATTAATTATCATCGTCGGGGATCGCCTTATTATCTTTTACATTTTGGCATCCTTATTCTTTGTTGAGTCACTGTCATTGTACTTGTACAAAGAAGATTTTCTTCGAAAAACGAATGATTTTTTTCGAGAAAACCGTTAGTAACTTCTTTGTAACCAATTTCCATTGCAATATCATTTTGAGTGAATAGCAACATCAAGCGGTTAAGTTTTTCATTTTTCACAGTAGATCTCATTTCAGTCTTTACTCTCTTAAGGGCAGAAATGTTTCTCTCACGCTAAGAGGTGGTATATTCGCTGTGATTTTAATTCTTCTATCCTTTTTTAATATAATTGTTTGAGTGCCTAGCGTGCTTCGACCAAGACATCTTTCTAAAATACGATAGTTTTTGAATAGTTTTATTCTGATATCAGCGGAAAGAAAAGTGTTTCCACTGATATCAGTACAAAAATGTTCAGAAGTCTTTGGAAGGCAACAAAATGACCCTATCACTTTGCTTTAAGAAGAATATACTTTTTTGAGAGGATTTGCCTACTTATACCTTTTCTTCCCACTTTCCCCAATACGCTGTGTACGCATGTCTATGAGTAAAACGGTAATTGTAAACGGCAGATAACTGGCTAAAAAAATTGCCAAATATTTGGGGGGGGGCATATATTTTTCAATAGAAACCACATTTCGTATGAAGGCGATTTAATAAAGCCATTAACTACTCATGAACTAGTAGCTGACGTTATTTTAACCGAGGGTTGGGCTTGAATTCAAGTTACAATGAAGATTTTTTGTGTTGCGGGTTGATTTACATCAAAGCTGACCGTATGTTGGCGTGGAGGGGAAGTGTAGAGAGTGGGGTGTCAGCTCAAATGTCTTCATTTGACCATGGTTTAAAATTATGAGGTCCTTTGTCAATGGCTATCGTGTTACTTGAAAAATGAGACGCATATAAATAATCAACCAATCATATACTATACTGTTCGGACTAAACAAGCATTTTTCTTATCTGAGTTGGTATGTGACAATTAGTGATGTCCCAAACCCCAGTTATATCCGCCTACAAGTAATGTGATTGATCAACCTTAACTATAATTTACTCGTTTGATGGGTTTTGGTGTATCAACTGTCAATTTGTGAACCTTTCAGTGTGGCAGCTGGTGGATATAATTTTGCGTTCCTTGTAGCACATATTACTTTTACTTGTTCTGAGATGGATATTACTCTAAGAAAGCATTCTAAAACAATCACTCTTACTGAAAATACTTCTATTACTGTGAGAGATATAGCTACGGTAGATGGTGCGGGCAACTCAAGTGTTTCAAGAATTTTAAGAATATTTCAAAATTCCGGAACATCATCTCCAAAAAGAAAAGGAAAATGTGGGCTCAAACAGAAAATTGTCCCAAGAACTTATTATTTTCAAAAAAGAAATAGCAAAGAAGTCCAAGAAAGATAAGCAAAGATCATCGAAGGGTTTTTAGATTATCGTGTTGAAGTGAGCTCCTTAACTATATGTGAAACGCTTCTGGAAATTAGCCGTAAGGCATCAAGACTGAGGAAAAAGCAATTTATAGTTCAGAAAAAGGTGAAAAGACATTTAAAATGGCCAGAAAATACTGATTCTGAATTGTTAACTACTAGAAGAAAATGATTTTCAGTGATGAAACACATTTGTTTGTGCAGGGATGCAAATTAAGCGTAGTTAGATGAAGTGAAGATAACCAATATGATCTGCTATCACATCATACCAAATAGACTGTAAAACACCCTTCTAAACAAATGCTTTGGCGTTTTTTGCCCTACAAATTGCTCTAGAAGCTTAGTTCCACTTAAAACCATGATGAATTCTGTCAAATATATATAAATATTACGCAGTAGAATTAGTGCATTCATGAAAACATTTGATGGAACATTTCAACATGACTTGGCTTCTTGTCAGAATTCGAAATTAGTCCAGACTTTGATGTGGGAAATTTAAACTGCTGGATTGGGAATTCACCAGACCTAAATCCTATTGAATTTATAGCATATTCTCAAGAATCGTATGGCTAAGATGATTTGCACGACAACAGTACAAACGATAAAAATTGCTATAAAAGTGTTTCTACGATGATGAAGTTAAGAGCATGTGAGCTGCACTAGTGAGGTCAATACCAAAACGATTTGACGATTTCTGCTACATGAGGACATATTTCGTACTAATATAATGGTTTTTTTCTCTACTTAAGGTATGTAATGATAAAAAGCCAAGGTCTTAGAAAAAAGGGTTTTTCCCGTTTGTCCCTAATAATTCGAGCAGTGTAGTACGTGTGAAGAAACTCCATATCATATGAAGTATATTAAGGAAAACGAAAATAAATTAAATATAGCCCTTCTTAATTGTATGCAAAAATGTGAATAAAAAAAATATTTCAAGGAAAGACTTTTCTAATGCTGTCATAACTTCCTAAGATTTTGAAAAGGAATTCAGAAGGTTAGTTTGTGTTAATGTTTCTCAAATCTTTAACCTTGGAATTTTGACCCCTATTTTAGTTTTAGGAAGAGGAACGCAAGATGTCAGTTTCTAACTTTTGCTACATACTGAACAAGAATTTGGAGGCTCTTCTAAACTTATAAAATCAAATTCCATTTTTTCGCATGGTATTTTTTTTTGGAATAATTGTTTTAACTATTTATACTTTGGCAAAATTCTCCAAACTAACCCAATGAAAACTGTTTCCAAAAATATGTATACACAATTTTATTCTAGTATTTTTTCAATTATCATCTCTCTATACCAGTGCAGTTCTCAAACTTTCAATTTTGTCGACCCAATTTTCAATCATAATTTTCCTCGCACCCTCTTCCCTTTCATACAGTAACAATGTACTGAATGCAATAATAATGTACTTTGACGTCAATGTTACAATATGATTTTAATCATAAACAGTACAAGTTATCAAGATAAGTACTAAATTTTGCATATAATATTGTATATGACAAGCCCATGGGAGTCACTAGTAATTATTAAACTTGTTCTTAACTAAGTATTGAGAGATAAGTTACCAAATATATTGTAAAGTACTAGCACATTTATAAGTAAATTGTATATGTGTAAATGTGTATTTTATTACATCAGAATGTATTTTGCTTTGCAACCTTTCAGTAATTTTAAAATTTTTTTAAATCTTTTCATTTTCGACTTTTCGATATGTTCGCGCCCCCTCGTATGGTTATCACGCCCCCTTAGAGGGGCGCACCCCACAGTATAAGAAACGCTGTTCTATACCTATTTGTTTTATCTGGGTGATCAGAATTTTTTTTCCTTTAACGCAGTGCTTCTCAAACCTTCAATGCTTGCTACCCAGTTTTCAATCATAATTTTCATCTCGCCCCCCTTCACACAATAAAAATATATTGAGTACAATAATAATGTACTTTGACGTTAAAGCTACTATACGATTTTAATCATAAACCTTACAAATGATCAAGATAAGTATTAAATTCTGTATATGTTAAGCCTATCTGAATCACACACACACACTAGTAATTTTTCAACTTGTTCTTAATTTTGTATTGTGAGTTTAATTATCAAATACATTGTGCAGTACTGATACATTTATATTATATCAGTATAAAGATGTAATTTACTTTTTATTATGTCTGAATGTATATTTTGTTTTGATTCCTTTCAGTAAAATTGTAAATTTTTAAATCATTTGTTTTTGACTTTTCGATATGCTCGCGGCCCCCTCGCAGTGTTATCACACCCCTCTAAGGGAGTGCGCCTCGCAGTTTGAGAAGCGTTAAATTTTAACTTATTTGAAAATGCAAATGTCAGAATTCATCATCCAGTGGCGTTGACTTGTGGTAAAATAAATTGAAATGAAATGTGCATTCATAAAATAAAACACCCTGCAAACTTGTTTGCAGTGATTGCAAAAATTAGTTCACTGTTTTCTCATAAGTGAAACTATTTAAATTTTATAATATTTTAGAAAATTTCATCCTTAAGCAAACAGAAAGCAACAATTAAAATGAAACGCAAGTCAAACCATTTATCAAAAGTAGACCAAGAAGTGTGGTAACCTGTATAACATTTTTTGAACGTGTTTGATTGTACTTAAAAAGTAATCACGGTTAAAAAAACTTAACTATAATATTAGAGTTTTTCTTAAAACAAATTATAGCTTATAATACTATTTAGAAGTGGATTAAAGTGAATTAATTATAATAAATTACGTAAAATGAATTTGTGATAAATTATTGATGTAAATAACTATAAAGTAAAAGAAAAAGAATGGTATTGAAAGTATTGAACGTTACATTCTTGATATCTGGAGTTTTTTTTTAAAGTACAGTTCATTTTATAGAAAAATAATTAAATACACTTATTATGGGACATGTAGTTATTTCTCATCGTCTTTATTATTTAATCCAGTAAATATATACAGAAGGATTTTGTTTAACACTATCAGACACAAAATATTCCTCGAAAATAGTAATTAAAATATTATATCATGATTTTTTGAAAAGATAAAACACAAAAATTAAAGCAAAATTAAGAACTAAAGAAAAACTCAATTATAAATAATTTAAGGGCTATTTGCATTTTTATCACACAAAGTAGGGAATGTTTAAAATGTTAGATCACTAGATCAAAAAATCTGAGGAAATAATTATATCATTATGGCAATTAGTTTTACTAGGAGTCTAAATGGGATTTGCAGAAAATGAGGCTTCTCGAGTGCCCAAAGCTTCTCGTAATAATAGGTAGAGGAACCGTTATTTTAGGGAATTGTCACTCAGTCGATCACTAATCATGTTACATTATTGGAAGAGTCCGGGCGATAACGACGCTTTGGATTCTTGTAGTGGATTAGGACGGACAGACAGATCTCATCGGATGCTGATAATAATCTTGCTCTTGCGGAAAACAAATATTATTAACGGGAGATAGTACAGCGAGAGAGAGTTACAAGAGATTCTTAAGCGATAGTATAGTAAGCATTTTAATTAAAATACTTCATATTCAGGAAGTATTTTCCAAGACTCGATAAATGCGGAGCTTTCGCTTTGTTAATGTTCTGCGAATTTATTTCAATAGAGTTTAAAATAAGTGACGATTTAAAGATTTAAGGTATCCGACTACTTACGACAACTTTAAAAAAAATAGATATATGTTGATTTTTTTGTTGTTTTAGATTTGTTTAGTACATTTTATGAAAAATATGTTAAATTTAAGAAGAGAAAAAAAATTACTATCATTAAAATGGGTAAAAATAGACAAAAAATAACATAAACGTGGCCCATTCAGTACCAAAGGTTTATAAACAAATTTTCATCTCTGATGTGTTGCTATGTTATTTAATTTTGAAGTAACCTTCAGGATAAGAGATATTTTAATTTTTAAAAAACTAGAGCACTTTATCTTAGTTTTTATATGAAATTGCTTAAAAAAACAGTGAGTATATTCACATAAGGGACTGTAAATATTATTTATTATGTTGTGTCTTAAAAATTTTTGTTCTGTTAGCTCTGTTTTGTTCAAAGATATATTCAATAATGAAAGTATATTTTTCATTATAGAATAAATTTCTAATTGAGATTTCCAAGGAACGAACTTTTATAGGTATTAAAATTCTTTTTCGGGACATGTATTACTTTTGAGCAACATAAATATTTCTTTTAACTCTATAAACGCACTTAAATTTATGAAAATAAGTTTAACTTTAAGAAAAGGTGTTCATTTATGAAGACCGTCACCTTAAGAAGTGTTCTTTTTAAGAAATCTCTACTTTTTTATATTGCTATGAAATAAAAAAATAAGTAAAGTCATTCATTTTACTTCAAAATAATAGTATCAATCTTCAAATAATAGTCGAAGGTTAATCTGATAAATCGTTCATGATAAATGTTCGAAAAATTTAAACATTCAATCAGTTAAGTGAGTGATAGAAAAGAAATGAAAAACAACAAATATAGCAAATCCTTTTCTCATTTTTCCTGATTTTACATCAAAATGATTACTACTCATAATTATGATTCTTCATTGATTTCTTGTCATTTACAAATTACTTCAAAACCATTCTTTTTTTTTTTGTTGCTATTTTAAAAATGTTAACAATATACGAGAACAAAGTTTTTAAGCCTTATTACATGTATATTAAGTATTTCATATTTAAATTATAATTGAAACTTTACTACTTGTATTGTTAAAAAAAGATATAAATAAAATAATTAGTTACAAATTTTTACGTATAAAAAACTGACTGTAATTTTGATATTAAAATACTCAGATTTCTAAATTTTAAACTATTTCACAAAATAACATTACTTTGTAAGGAACTATATTTTTCCATTGAATGCATTTATATTAAAAAAGATATGTTCTCTTGTTGAACATTATGGATAGATGAAGTATGGAAATTATTTCTTAGAGTCTGGTAGCAATATGATTGGAATAAATTTACACATTGGACAGAGCGTTAAAATACTTAACGTAAAATCCGACGCATAACACATAACTATACTTTGAAGCTCCATTTTTTAATTTTTTGGTATATCCGCCATTTTGCTCGCACCTCTTTTTCTACGAAGGAACTTAAAATGCATATGTACAATTAAATGTATATATGCTCTTATGTTTTTTTTTGTCATTTATTTGAGGTATTATCCAAGACTTGAAAAAAATGTAGTATACTTAAACAACCCTTTAAGTTCGTTAGGTATGTCCTTTCTCTTAAATAAACAATATTCCGAACTATATAGAAGTCTAATTTTTCTTATGCTCATCTCTTTTTTATTTTTGAAGCTCTCATTTTTTACACCCGGCGTATAAAACGTACCCGTAAATTTTTATCATATTTTTTGTGTTCAAAGTGCGCGTTATACGCCTTATTTTACGGTAGTTATTTCTTCATTTCAATCCTATATTTCTATTTATAACATATATAATGTATGGTGTCTGTATTTCAGACTTTTTGATTTATTTACCTACCTTCTATGCCAAATTAGCGAGCCGATGGTTCAAAACAGTAGTTAGTTTTACTAAGCTTATTGTATCGAGGAATATTGTATTTATGTTGCCAATACTATCCGATCAATTAGAATAATTGTAAGATTTTACCAAACTTCCATAAGTTTATTTACAGGGTTTTGTTTTATATAGTGTCCAAATATTTTTGGGAAATTACAGGCAGCATTCATTCTGTAACAATTAAATATACTAATCTTTTAAGATTTGCCCAATTTACACACAAATGACATTTTTTATTCTTCCTCAGTTCAGTTAATTACTTTTTGGTAAAATTTATACAAATCTGGGAATTTTTCTATAATAACTCCACACCTTTTTAAGCTTTATTTAAAATTCTGCATTTTATTAGCTTAAAAACTTTTCTTAATAATTTTTATTTTAAGGATTTTTTTCCAAAATATTTAAGACAATAATATTAGCGTGCCATTTTATCGAATTTAAAACAGTTTTTATCTAAACAATAATCACAGTTACTCCCAGCAAATGTACTGCTTTAAATATTTCAACTTCTTTGATCTTTTTTTTCAAAAGTATTTTGATGGTTTTGATCATAGTTTAAATAATTTTTAATGATTACAAATGCATGAAGAAGAAATATGGCACAAAATCATGATCGACTAAAATGTATTTTAAACAACTGCATTTTCTGAAAATTTATCCTTTTCGAATGAAAATTGTCGGCAAATGTCCATAAATGAAAACAAGTAATAAAAGAAATGTTCCTTTATATGCCTTTTTCTTTTTTTCTTTTAAATAATTCGTTTGGTTTCTTTAAAGTCAAGAAAAATATTTTTTAAAGCTATTTATGTACTGAAAAACAAAATTTTTGCATTTACTCTTAAAAAGTTGCCACAAAAACTTTATAATGAATACCATACAAAGAACTTAAATTTAATAAGCTAAAAAAATTAAATAAAAAAAGACTCTTATATTACAAGTTATTTTTGAGTAGACCATATAAAAATGACTTTTATTTAAGAAATAAATTTGATAAATTAAAAAAGTACATATCAGTGTTATAAGGGTAAATTTTTTTATTAATAAATCATACAGGTAGATTCAAATTAGTGTGACCAATTTTAAAAAGCATATAACTGATAGTGGTAAATTTTAATCGCCGAACAATTTTTAAAATGAAACGTTTAAATTAGTAATATAACTATTTTTATTAATCGGAGTAAATTTTGTCTCCGAAATTAGATATTCAAACTCGAAATCTTAAAGCTTTTGATGTATGGTTATTCTAACGGAACCACCCTTTGTTTGGACTGTTCCCATATTAACAGAAGAAAGAATTTCACGCCCTCTAACGAATAGAACAATATTTAGTGATGGTCAAGTTTTGTTGTTGTAAGGACGTCTGAACGTGTATCTCCGATCCTTTTAATTCTGTTCTAAATGTTTGTCCTCTAATTATGTCTGTAAGGGTTTGTTTTGTTTAATAGACGTGTTTTAATTAAATAGCAGGCTTAGTAAAGAGCCTCTTCCCCACGTGTCTCTATAGTAATAAACAAAAAACCCTTATAGGTCACGCCTTATTGTAATAAAATAATCATTTAAAAATCAGAAAAGACATTTTTTTATGGATTATTATATAAACTTCGAAAAGAAAAAAAATTTGGTTCACAATCAAAAACTCCGGAAAAAAAGAGGACGAAAGGAAGTCCTAAGTAAAGAAGGAAAAAAAAACTGAAAAGACTGAACGCTGTAGAAAATCCTCTACCTCAAAGAACTTTAGCAAAGAAACTAGAGGTATCATAATCGACAATTTGTCGTCAGATAAAAGAAAATTGGTTGTTAAAGCAATCTGTCATTAAATGTCTGCAAAGACCGTCAGAAAACGATCTTGGCCAATGCATTTAATGTTATGCAATGTTTCATACAAAACATGGATAACTTCGGAGGGAGTACTGTTTCATCTTTCATTCATAACTGGCAAAAAGAAGATATTTGATGCTAAAAAGTCGCATAGACGCAGCTGTTTCACAAAAGGCAAGTTGGCCGTTAGGTGCTGTGGTAGGGAGAGGAAAGTTCTCTCAAGGCCATTAAAATCATTTTTTGTATATCCAAAGGCTATAACTGATGCTAAGTACTATCAGAATAAAGGTTTGAAGCGCATGATCAAAGAAAATATTGTTACTTATGCCACCTGATTGATAGTAACATCAGATCAAAGGCCACGAAATTCATCATGGCAAGGGACTATGTGTACGCCTGTCGTTAGCTTTGAGCACCATGCAGGTGGCAGTACGATTTGGCTCGGTTCCACGCCGACTTTGAGGGAGAACACCATGAGAATGGTCAGAGGTCTCTCACCTCTCTTCCTCTTCCACCAACCTCACTAGAGGATATACGACTCGACGCTATTTAGAGTACCATTATGCCACAAAGGCACTATACATTTACAAACATCCATGTCTTCTCCAGGATTCGAACTTAAGGCAACGCAGTCAGCTTCACTAACCACTATATCGGATGTATCTCGTTATCTTCAAAGAAATTTTGTTTATCAATAAGATTCTGCCCTAAATAATATAGCAAAATCAACTATAAAATGACTGAAAGATAAAAAAAAAATATTTTTCCTCCTTAGAAATGGCTACTAACATCTCCTAACTTTGCTCCTTGCGATTTTTTTATGGGTATAAAGAAAACAATTAAATAGAGAGAAGTCAGAACACTTCAAGAGCGTCAAAAAGCCGTCAGAAGAAGCTGGAACCCCCCCCCCCCCCCAATCGTCGATAAAGCTCTTTTGGCTAGGCTTAAACGTTTACGTAAAGTGAACCATGCTAAAAGAAACCAAATTAAAATTTTCGCATATATAACTTAATTCCTTAAGAATTTATTATACTCTGAAATTGGTCGCATTATATTTGATTTGACCTGTAGTTTGCTTGTTTTGAATTGTTTGAGATTAAATGATCTAATTTTTACCTTTAAAATGTTTTCATTTTAATGTAAAAAATTTTACTCCCATTATATATAAAATAAACCTCTTCATTTTCCAATTAATATTTATAGTTCGCAAAATATGTATGAAAATGTTATACTCCTGATGGTGAAAGATGCAAAATTAAATCTTAAATGGATAAAATCTCGTCTTCATTTACAAAAACATTTATTGGTTTCATTTATGCATTATACAATCCGGAGGAACTTTCACTGACAACCATTTTTCCCCGTGAGTAAGCACATGCTGTTTTAATTATATATAAAGCATTAGTCATATTTTAACCCCTTAAGCGGTCAATTTTTACCTAAAATGTTCCAAGAAAAGGAATATTTTTTCTTGTACGTAATTAAGTATAATACTTAATAAATAGAATACGAAAAGGGTAAACATTTATATTTTTCAATTTTAAAGTTTTCCCGCTATTTTTTTTAAAAACTGTGGAAAACAAAATTCTTTAAATGTTTGCATTTGTAAGCATACATCATCTGCAAAGCCCATGAAGAGCATCTTTCATCATATGCTTAAAAACATTATCTCTCATTACTTATGAAGAAAAAATTCATGTTCTCAGAACTTTTTCAAACGGTTTAGGGTTTTGTGTGTGGGTGCATATACAATTATGGCAATGATATACGAGGTCTGGCTATAAATAAGAGACTGGTTACGAAAAATTTTATTATAAAAATTATTTTAACAACACATTCGAATGTTCCTCTTCAATATACTCCTCCCTCACCACACACCTCTTCCATACGTTTTTTCCATTGATCGAAGCAGTGCTGGAAGTCTTCTTTGGTGAGGACCTTTAGGAGCTCTGCCGTTTTTTGCTTCACCAGCTTCCATCGACATCAAATCGGGTCCCTTTTAAAGCAGATTTTATCTTCGGAAACAAACAAAAGTCGCACGGTGCCAATTCTGGCGAGTACGCGCATGTTCGAGCACTGGAGTGCGTTTATCGGCCAAATACTGCTTCACATATAGCGCGTTTATGAGCAGGTGCGTTGTTTCTGGTGCAAAATCACGAGTTGTTCTTCCACATACTCGGGCCTTTTCTAACGAACTCGTTCTCGCAGTGTTACCAAAACTGACAAATAGTAAGTCTGGTTGACAGTCTGACTCTCTGGAACCCATTCACTGCACAATTTGGTTATTTTGGTCGCTGTTTCCGGAGTTGAAACAGTGACAGGGCGCCTGGTGCTGGTCATCTTCAGTGCTCTCTCGGCCCTCACTGAAGCGATTACACCACTCAAAAACACGCACAGAAATAGAGAATGTCCCATAGGCTTCTTGCAACAATTTATAGCACTCAGTTGGAGTTTTTTCAACTTAACGAGAATTTGAGATTGATACGTTGCTCCTGTTTTCGTCACACATGGTTTCGGCACAGAAAAAAAACACGTTCATTTCAAACCGCTACTGCACAAATACTATAATAGTGACGAAAAGTTTTTGGTACTGAATGAGAAGATTCCAGATACCCAACGCACTACTCGTCCCCCCCCACTTCTAGGGCACCTCTAGGGGGCAGTCTCGTTATTTAATAGCCAGACCTATACAATACGAAGCATGATGTTATACTAAATCTTGCATCGTAATGTCTTATTATTGGATTTTTTGGATTATATTTCCTTTTTATTATATTTTCAAGCAACAAGTTGCACATTGCCTTGCCAATCCCTGTTCTTTATCGAATATTTTCAAGAACCTAATTTCCTATCTTCAATGAAAATCGCTACCTTAACCACAAAAAAATCCCCTTTATGACAAGTATTTCAGTACCAAGGAGAAACTGCATTTCTGAAAAACAATAACACTAATAATTTCACTACAAGAAATAAAAATATGTGAAAATCAAAGATTGTTAGAAAGAAATATCAGTGCCCGTACAGAATACGGACAAACCGGTTATGGACAGCTTTTGGTAGCCTGTACGTTGTAAGGGCAAATCAGATAAGGGGTTAAATATTATACGCGTATTCTTATACATTTGATTTGAATATAAATTAGATTTAGGATCCAATTTATTTTCCTTTGCAACAATTTACTTTAAGAACATAAATAAAAAAAGAAACTAAAAAATACAAAAATTAGAACAATATTTTTATTGTAACTTATTTTAATTTTTTACATTTTATTATTAAAATATAAAAGTAAAAAAAAAAAAGAATCAAAATAAACAACTGCAGAAAAGATAGTCTTTTATTCACTATTTTATTAATAGGTAAAAACCGCATTTTCTATGAAACTGATTTTGCGTAGGCAAATTAGGGCGTAGGCACTTGTTAACCTTGGATTCTTTCAATTTATTTTATTTTCACTATTTATATAGCCAACTAAGCTCAATAGATACTAAACGAAATACAATTCATTTCTTTTTGTTTACATAAAACATAGTTTGTCAATTTTATTCAACATCTCCAATTTGAAATAGAAATTTTAAGCTCATATTTAAAGAAATAGTATTGTCTACTATTGGTGTCTTTCAAAGGAAAAATACCATGTTACTTCTTTCAAATAAATAATTGCATGCTTTTTTTCTATCACACTTTTGGTTTAGGGATTTGAAACATAAAGCTAGCATTAAAAACTGGTTGGTATCATTTTTCATTACTAATTGCTAGTTTTCTTTTGCAATATGAGGTTTATAAAAAATTCTTTTTGTTAACAAAATGCAAATGTTCACTATCATATATCTAGACATCTCATTTTCAGCTGAAAATGTGAATTAAAATTATGTAAAGGATGTCTTGATCAACTTGCCTGCACTAATTAAAAGAATGAACATGAGGATTATACCAATGAAAAGAGAGAAAAAATTTCAACAAAAGGTTTTCATCCTTTGTTATGATGCTTTGAAATTTATTTTTGATTTATTGTGTTAAAAGGCCTTGTTTTTCAAAGGGGAAAAAAGTAAAAACATGCATTAATTGTGTGTTCACAATATAAAATTCTTGCTGCGGATAAAAGAAAAGAAATCGAAAAAAATATTGATCACACAATCATCCATTTATCTAAAACGAGAAGGTTTAATTTGTTCTTAATTTCTTGGAAAGGAGGAGAAATCAAAGTATTTTTTTCTAGGGAAAATTATGCTGTAACAGTTTTCTAAGTTTAAACATCAAATTATGTGAAATATTTCTATAAATTCTAGGGAAAATCATTATACAACTTCAAAAGCCATTTTTGCTACTTAAAAATCATTAAACAGTATTAATAACTAAATTATTGTATGAAAAGAATAAACTAATGAACAGTGCTTAAGATACCATTTCCGTTTGTTGTATAACTATTAACTATGCAAAATTCAGAGCTTTTTACTTAGAATTACTTTAGTAAAAACACGCAGAAATAACTGACATTTAACACATTTAATATTTTAAATAACTATTTAGGACGTCTTTCATTATTTAAGAATTTTCTACATTAAATGCATTAGAAAATATAATGTTAAACAAATATCGGTATTTTTAGTAGTGTAACTGATTCATTGTACCATCGAGTATAAAGTAGTTTTAAAATAATATAAATTAGAATAAATAGTTATTTGGGGTTATATTTGACTTGAATCTATCTAAAATAATTATGGAAAATAAGTTAAGCAGTTAAAATTCCCCACTTAAAAAAAGGGAAGAAATAAAAAGATACCATTTCGTAATGCATGTTTTAAGAAATAATTTGATTCAAAACAGCATTTATTTTACATAAAAGTGTTTTTTAATATTACAACTGTTTGTTAGGGAGAAAGTATAGTATTTTTTCATCTTTACAATACTTTGGATTACTTAAAATATTTTGAATTTTTAATGATGAATTAACACAATATTAACATATTAATGAATGTTATTTTCCTTTTGGTTATTTGCACTGTGCTTCATATAACATGTAGTTTATGTAATGTATAATTGCGTACAATAAACAATACTTATTTCCTAGGAAATAATTTTATAATTTATACTTTTCAGTGATATGCATTGAAAAAAAAATCTATCGTTAATCAGACTCCTTCAGGATGTATTTAAACTATGACAGAATGTATAACAAACAATATAAATCGAGTTTTCTTGAAGACAAAATTTTAAAGATAAAAAAAAAAATTATATATAGATGGAACTAAACATTTTATGATACTGCATATTATGTGGTTGCATTGAATATGCCATAAAAGATGACAAAGTAAAGATGAAATGAAATAAATGAATATATAAATGGCTGTCAAGATAAAATAATGCAAATGATCTTTTTTATTGGAGTTTTTATTGCACAGACTTATTATTTATACTAAGAAAATTGTATGTGTGTTATGATATATTAAAAATATTGAATATATCATAAAGATATTCTGATTTTTGTATATTTATTGCAAAATTTTAATAAAAACTTTAATTTATAAGGATTGGTTTTGGTTTAAACTATGTTGGCGTCCAGAAAATTATGTTTTTTACAGAGACATTGTGGTAAAAATTGACTTAATTTCGCTCACTATCATTTCTAACATCTGTTGAAATGTATTTTGAGTATTTTTATTACAATGACGTTCCTGAATAACGGTAAGTTTTTAAAATAAAACAAATTAGAATTTTTGTATTGTTAATGTAAAGTTATTTAAAGGTCTGTTGAACGCGATTTCTTTATCGAATCATTTATGACCGTATTTTAAGTAGGTTTTTGAATTTGACTATTTATGCTATGAGAGATTTAGGAATAAGTGTTAAGCCTTTCAGAGTTGAATGATACTTTTTTGAATAAATTTAATCTCTTGGAGAGTTTTTTTTACTTCTAAATAAGTTCTATTTATATGTAACATACTTCTTTGTGCATTTTTGACATGAAGAATAAAAATAACGGGACTCTTATTCAAATTGCATACAGTTTTCTTAAAATACTGTAGATCCTATTAGGAAAAAAGTGGATAAAGTTGCCATAAAGTAAGAAATCTACACAAAAGCAACCGGACACTTTCGAAATGTGATATACTTTCTTTTAAAAGAAAAATAGATATTTTCCCCTTCCAAATAAAATTGAAATATATTACCGAAGCCCTGGAATCCTTTTAGTAAAATATATAAATTTCGTGCATGCAAATATTTCTTGAATGCAATACTAATTCAAATAAGTAGAAATGGTAAATTCATGAAATTTATTATATGAGGGCTTTAACATTATGTTTTGCATATTACTTCTAAATGAAAAATATAAGTACAGTTTTGAAAACTAATATGCTGTGCACGATCGACAAGTTTTATAAGGGCTTAAACGTATTATGTAAACAAGTAATGCTTAATCAAAATTATAAAAAAATCTTAATATTAACGTAGTTTCGAACTCAGGAGTTTTAATAATAATAATAAAAAAAAGATCTTATATATATTCCCAGCCAAACTATCTCGATCAAGAGATAATATGTAAGATTTAAGGAGAAAGAAGGATATGTTAAATTTTTTTTATTATAAAAGGTTTAAATCATGTTTAGTCAACCATTTTCCCACCGGGCCACATAATGGAACAGCTATTTCACGTGGGCCGTAACATGAGGATCAATAGAAGGGAGCGATGTAAAGTCAAGGAAAATATGAAAAATTTATCAAAATATTAAAACTTATTTTTACTTTTATTTTAATAATATATTAATCTCTCTATCAAACACACTAACAAAATTTAGTTTTATGCATTTTTTTACAGAGTTATTAGGAAGTTCTCAATATTATTTCATCTGTGATCAAGCCCCTAAGTTCACATTCTATTGCCATACAAAGCTCTCATGCATTCTTTGATAACTTGATTTTCTGTTGACTAAATCTCACTTGTTCTTATTTCAAGTATTAATTTACCAAATGCAGGATTGTAGCAAAGATTTTTTTTTACTAAATTCCAGACTAAAATTAGTATTATTTGTGTTTAAAATTCGTTTAGATTTGCGTGTACATTTTTGTCTCAAATTTATTCAAATACTTTTTGATTTTACTAAAACATATAGCTAATTTCAGAACGAAAGATGAATTAAAATATTAATGAAAGATAAAATTAATAAGTGCGGACCTTATAACAGTCAAATATAGAAAAACTAAAAGTTATACTAAAAGGAGACGATGTTGTCTGAAAATAGAAAGGAACGTTGTCAGAAATCATCTGAATCTGTATCAGCTTTTGATGAAAAGAGCTCCAATACTGAAATTCTACAGCAAAGTAAATCATTTAACATTAAAATATCGTTCCAACCAAAAGCAAATTACATCTTAACACGCAAGCTATTTTATCTGAGTTATTGTAGAAAATTATTTGTAAAAGCTGTTCACACCGTGTTGTTATCAAACATCACTATATTCCATTGTATACTATATAAAACTGAAACTTTTCTGGAAGTCTTCTGATGAAATTTATGAAGCTCTTTACACAAATTTTTAAGAGGAGATAAAAATTTCGTATAATACAAATAACAAGAGAGAAGGGAAATTTTTGTTAAAGTACTGTTATAATAGTGTGGGAATTATTAGAGGCTACAGGTATGGTAAAAAGGACATGTTAGTGTGCCAAACAAGAATTTCGATAGAACATTTGGAGACATAGAGATACATGCAGTCTTTAATAAGGGGGGCGATTATAGTCCGTGAATACCAAGAAGGATTTATTTCCATACTGATTGAGGGTGACTAAAATCCTTTCAGCGTAGATCCGATGGCAAAACTGAAAAAAAATAGTTATTGAACTATATTGGAATGAAGGTGACTTGGGGAACAGAACCAAGGAAATTTGATTGACGAAAATATCATGAAACTACAAAATATTTACTGAAATGCCATAAAAGACAATGAACAGGCATAAAAAAAAATGAAAATCACAATTTAAGCAAGCCTAAGGCATCATTCGTCCAAGGACAAAAAAAAAACAAAAAAAAAACCTATGCATGGAAGGGGAATCATTTTTGGTGTGTGGAAAAAAGCAATAGATGAAAATAAATCCCAGGGAAACATAGTTCCATAAAAATTGGTTCGTTGCAGCAAGTTATTGAAAAGATTATGCTTATATATCACCGTTTATTATTAGATTCTACACTTGACAGATGAATACGAGATAGGATTCAAAAGTCCCCGGACTGAGTCCGGAACTTATTAATGAAAGACGAAACAGGTTATCTTGTGAAATAAGACTCTTGAGCACGCTTGTGAAATTCATCGAAACATTCCTGGAATCCATTTTTATCCATGCACTTTAATTCAGCCTGCGATACACATCTGCAAATTGAAATCGATGACCCTGCATGTAACGTCCTAATTCAGAAAACAGGTTGAAGACATAAGGGCGAGATCAAGAGAGCAAGGAGGATGTGGCAAAGCAGTTGTTTTTTCGCTTTCCTCAAGAAAGTCAGTGCCGAGAAAGGATCGGTATGTTGAAGCGTTGTAATGCAAAAGCACCCATGAATTCTCATCCCATAAATTTGGTCTATTCATTCAGATCAATTAACGCAAACGATGCCACTCAAAAACTTGCGTTCGCGATAATTTATCACTGCCGTACACATGCTTCAACATTTCGCCAAACTCCGTAGCACTCTATACTAATCGAACACAAAATTTGGATTCATTCCCTTATCTACAAATGCCATTTCTTTTAATCTCCAGTTACTAAATGCGCCCGCCTACAAATTACGACGCCGTGGCGAGCCACCTACCACGTGATTTGAGACAAAGCACTTTGAGAAAAAGGAGGCAAGCGTAGAAGCATAGAAACATTATAGTATAAGCCCTACTGCAGAAATTTTTCATGTTATAGGACCAGTTCGGAAAAACTTTTGAATCCTTCCTCGTATACATAAAACAAACTCAAAACTCTTATGAAAGTGTGCATAGCTGTCAAAAGAGTGATTGTGAAATGCAGTACACATACTAATTTTGCCCCTATTTATATTGATCTGCTCTAGTGGAGAAATAACTTTAATCTAATATACGCCTCTAGTCTATCACTTCACTGGAAGTAATTTCGAAAACTTTTCGTGGATTCAGTTTTGTTCAGTATAATATTGAACAAAAACCTAGCAATGTGATGTTGCTGAAATATATGTACCGTAGAAAAAGGCCGAGCTAAAATAGTTGCAGTTTTTTATGTCTTCAATTAAGTTATCGAAAATACGCTTTGCAAGACATTCTATAAGTCTAGCACTGGTAAAATCTGAAAGCTGGAGTTTTTTTTTTTTTACTAAAATTATCAAAAAGTACATTGAGAGCAAAGCCGGCTGGGTGGCGTGGTTGGTTTGTCGCTGGCCTTCTGCACCCAAGGTTGCGGTTTCGACCCAAGTCGGTGGATTTTCGTGATGCAGAAAATTGACAGCGGCCATGTCGTATGATTATACGGCATGTAAAAGATCCCTAGAGTGTCTGTTTCGCTTGGGCGCTCTCGGCAAATTTAAATCCTTGTACAAGTTCGCATCGTCAGAGCTCAGGTGTCTCCCTCTGTGGAGGAAACTGGGCGTCAAAATTAACTGCGGTGATTGGTATCCGCCTATACGGTGCCGCACTAAAGAGTGATACCAGCTCTTGGGGATGTACTGGGTCTGCAATGGTAAAAATACGAATCCGCAGCCCATTGGATAAAAAAAACAACAACATTGAGAGCATTTAAGAAGCACTCCTCCTGAAGGAAGCACTTCCTCAATGTAAGGAATTTCAAATGTTTATCAATAACATAGCAAATTTATTAAGATGCCTTTATTACTTCTACATTTTGTGACATTACCTCAGATAAAATACTTTGTTGCTGTTGAAAATATTTTTTAAGAGAGCCAATTTATCGCCTCTTGCAAGAAATACCCAAGGAAAAGAGCCATTGAAAGATCTGTGCTTAGTGGTAAAATGACGAGCAAAATTATATATATTTTTGAATAGAACAATTATTGAATTAACGATCTTATTGAATCAAACAATTTGTGGATTCCTTTTTTGTTTTTCACAACGAAATAGTCAAATTTCCAATCGTCTTGAAAAAACCTAGTTTCTTTGAATATTTTTCTCTTAGAAGACCTGAGGGCTAGTTAAAAATTAATTCCACCCATAAAATGGTTGCTACTCCACTGTTATTTATTATCGCTAATCGTTGCAATAAAAAAAGAGAAAAGAAATATCTCTCAATTTCTACCAGTGTGACATCTATAGCAAAATTGATATATTTGATTGCTTGATTAACAGAATTTCTCGTTAAATGATTAATACATTATTCTTAAATAATTGAATTTTTCAGAGCAAAGGGTCATGACCGGGCCACTCAGAGAAGGGGGTACTCAGAAAAGCCCAGTGAGCCACATGCGACCCAAGGGACGCAGGTTGAGTATCGCTGGTCTAAATAATATCGCATGTAAAATAGAATTAGGCAAAGAAAATAATGCATAATTAAACTGAATACAAGATAAAAGAAATTAATGTTGTCCTGGTCAAAGTGCATTTTATTTTGTCAAATGCTTTGACTTAACAGAAGTATTTAAATCCTAGTGAAAGAAAAGCTGAACCTTGTTTTTTCTCTCTCTCATTGGGATTTATCAAGGATAGTTCTTGCAGTACAATCATATTATCTAATGAATTTCAGTTTTTAAATTAGTATGGGGGCAACACTGTGGGTAATTGGATAAATACATGCATTTTTAAGAACTACAAGATATAATATGTTTTATAAAACTTTTTTCTAAAACACATCAAATACAACCTAAAAAGTTCAGACAAAATTAGAGTGGACTCGTGGCTGGCGTGTCATGAGTTCAAATCCAGAACTACTGAAGACCCACCGTGTAGTAGAACTATGCACGTTAAATCTGTTGAGAGTTCAAATATCCTCCCGTTGGTATGATGCGGTAGTTAGGTGAGTTCATTTGAAAATGGTTTAAAATTATGAGGTCCGTCACCAAAAGCCCTCGTGTAGCTGAAAAGTGCTACGTTTATTCACTCTCTCACTCTCCAACAAAATGATGTAACATTTTCTGCAATGAAAAATAATTTTCTTTGGACTTTTATAATACAGTTTTATATTCCCCAGATACTTTATATGCTACGTAGTTTAATTAAAACATGATTGTAGACTGTCACGTTTAAACATTGATAAAAATGTTTCTTATAATATTACACAGGTAAAATGAAATATAAATTAAGTAAACAAATAATAACACTAATGCATTCTCTATTTTGCACGTAATATCAAATTTATTATCTATTAGGGAAAAGAATTATCTCTACAGGGTGTTTAATGTCATATAAATAAAACATTAAGTACTAAAATACTATTCCAGACGTCGTGAAGTTTATTAACTATATTTGTTCCTCTTTCCTCAACAATAAATAAATAAATGATATATAAATAGTCTTAATGATAGGTTATAAATAAATAAAAGTACTCTTTTTATTATCAGAATAAATAGGTAACTATGAATGTATATATTTTATTTAAATTTACTATACTACTTATATAAATAATTAATTACAATGATTTTTTAATTCTTAATCACAATATATATTAATTAAAAATCAAGATTAGTTTGAACTAATTTTCTCACTTCGAACAAATAAAATTTTATTAAAATTGTTGATTGAAATTTATAGTACATTTTTAGCAGTGAACAAAAGTTGCTTGCTATATCAACATCATAAATTTTAAACTTATTAAAACCAGTTAAAATAACTGTAATTGAAGAACTCATTTCAAGTGCTGGCACTAATTAAGAGCCTTTAATAATTAGAAAAAAATGAGTTAATAATGTGAAATAATTGCAATTTATGTGAAAGAATTTCAAAAGAATTAATAGTCTTAGAGGTGTGAATATATAAATGAACTTAGATGCAAATTTATTGTAGAGACCTTTTAGCTTTACTTTATCTTAGAAAAGATTCAACTTTAAAGAGAATAATCAATTTATAGTTTGTGAATATTAAACTTTTGTTAACATTCTTAGCGGATAATTTAAAATAAGGTGTGAAATGAATATAATTCATATTTAGCAATTATTAAATTTTTGCTGCATGACAACAAAACTATTATTGAAACAAAAATTCATTTTGAAATACAAGCATGAATTGACACAACCTCTTATAATCCTCCAAAATTTTTTAAATAAATTTTAGTAACTTTTAATGAAGACATATCAAATTCAGGAGTCGAAAACTAGATAGGATTTTCAAATATTCTGTTGTATGCATAGTTGAAAAAATATATTAAGAAGCATTATTAAAAGTTCTGTACAGTTAAAAATCTCGATTTAGATTAGCAAATATCGTATACAAGTGGGGAAAAAGTTGTGAAACTTATCTATTTTTTATTACAAACCAAATTTAATGAAAAAAAATCTTGCTTAGTCTTTAACAAAGAGAGGATCTTCTTTTTTCAAGATAAAAAATTAAATAGCTTAGCTTTAGAGAATTAAATAGCACTTAGAGACTCTTTATTGGCCCTTTTCTAAAGCTTCCTTAAACTATAATGTCATTGAAATTGCATTTTATTATAGTACTATGAAAACATTGCTGGTAAATACTGCTTGTCGAAATTCTGGCCTCATTTTGCATCAATTTGTAAACACCAGTATGCGTTTTTTAACAATTTAAAAATATAAGTTAGAAATGTACGTTTTACTCTTAAAATACTAAATGTAAAGTATACAGGATGATTCTAAAATCACGCGACAAACTTTGAGGAAACGATTTTTGCGCAGTAAAATATGGGTGGAAGCTCCGCACTGAGGCACAGACAGAAAAAATAACACGCAGACAAAAGCATCAAAAACCATGGTAACCAATACGTGAACTTCTTGTCAGATGGTGATGCTAAGACCTATAAACATTTATCATCATTAAATGTGTTTGGGGATTTCATAAAGAGAGATTTCGGAAGAAGAATGCATTGACCGTGTGGCAAAAAACTTGGCACAGGACTTTGTAATAGAATTTCTGACTGACGGAATAAAGGTATCACTATTGGTGGGCGAGAAAAAGGTAGTTTGAAAGGAAGCATCCTTGTGAAGCTGACTAACGTTTTATAGAAAATCTATACAAGACAATGCTCTAGATGTACAGAAAATGAAAAGCGCAATTTCAGCTTCATTATTTCATAGCTCATCGACAGATGTAACATCTAGACACAATAAATGCCCTACATTTCAACACCATGGTATTTTTATCAAAGGATATTGGCTAAAAATGAAAACTCTATGTGCTATTCATTTCTAAAAACAAAACTATTAGAACTAATTCTAGAAAAAATACTTCCATTATATCAAATATTAGCGAACAATGTGCTTTTAGAAAGATGCGTTACAGCAAAAACTCAGAATGCTAACCAAAGTACTCTCAGTATTATTTGGAAAAACTGTCCAAAAGAAACTTTTGTTTCTAAAAAGTGACTCGAAATGGATGTAATTTCTGCCATAGATGGACATAATTTCGGTTGTTTTAATATAATCTTACTATTGAACATAATGAGTTAAGCGCAGTATCTTTGGGTGTTTCAAACAAACATGATAAGCGACGCTTAGCTGAGAGTGAAAAAAGGAATTCTAATGAATGGAAAAGAAAGAAAATTTATAATAAATTGGCTAAATCAATCAAAGCTACAAAAGAGCATTAGAAAAGAAGGTGAAACATTTGATTATGGTAAACTTTAGTAGTTTTTCCTGTGAATTTAGAGTTATTTGTACTAATTTTAAAAACACGTTACCGAAAACTGTATCATGTGAAACTATTTCATTCTATCAACACAATTTTTTCAAATTATGGTTGCAAATAAAGAGCATAATATAAATATGTCTGTTTTTAAATAAAATGAATACTTAACAGTATCTGAAGGACAAGTATTAAAGGAAAAACATTTTTAATATAGCTTTTTCAAAAAACTTTGTTTTTTTAGATTTACGTGTTCTTAAATGTTCCATGAATCTTAATTACTGAGCAAACTGTCTGAAAGTTCTCGTGATATTATTGATAAGTAGTAAGTACTATTGATAAGTAGCAAGTACTATTGATAAGTTGCAAGTACTATTGATAAGTACTAAGCACTATTGATAAGTACTAAGCACTATTGATAAGTACTAAGCACTATTGATAAGTACTAAGTACTATTGATAATACTATTGATAAGTACTAAGACTATTGATAAATACTATTGATAAGTACTAAGTACTATTGATAAATACTATTGATAAGTACTAAGTACTATTGATAAATACTATTGATAAGTACTAAGTACTATTGATAAATACTATTGATAAGTACTAAGTTTCCATTTTAAAGTCTGACTTCATTTAGAAAGTTAAATTTAATTTTTAGTGAAAAAAATCTGAGATTATAACGAAAATTAAATTCAAAAATAAACAAAAATCTTTCTAAGAAATCAAGGATTGAATGAAATTGCTAAATAATACCCAGATAGAGAAAAGTAATCTTCAGAATAATCTTTCAGAAAATCTTTCAGAAAACATTTCAAAGGACTATAAAAAAGATAAAATAATCAGACTATTACTAATTTTTTATGTGCAAGACGAATCAGTGCTGTGTGTCTTAATACTAATTTAAATATAGGAATGGAACGGAAAATCGTTCTAGACAATATTTTAAGTGAGTCAATAAAGATTTAAAAATTAAATTACAGATTTTGAATATTTCATTCAATTCACATACAATTTTGTTCCTAATTCTTAAATAATTCAGATGCTACGGTTAAAACGAGAAATAAGTTAACTATCTAGAAAAAGTTCTTGCATTTCAATTTCGAAATTCCAGGGGAAAAAAGGTTTTTTATTCTTTCTTTTAATCCTAAAATCTTTAAAACCAGTTATTTGAAATTAGCTCATTAATATTTCCTCGCAAAGTCTGTTTTATATGGAAGATTTTTCAGAATAACTACGTTTATATTCTCAAATTGTTAATGCTCTAGAAATCGAAGCGTCTAGAACATTTTTGAAATGATAAAATTCTTTTCTTTCACTTGGTTTTACTTTTATTTTCATCTTTGGATATCTCCCACTTTTATTTTTTGCAATTTATTTTATGCATTTTAAAATTAAGCATTTGTTTTATGAGACTTTTTTACTTATTGAGGGATTTTCTTTACATTACAGTTGAATGCCCATTTCTATTGAATAATTAACATAAATAAGTGCTAAGTTTACTGTGATATAAGATTCAAAACAGGAATAAATGAACCCTGATAGTGTATAAGTATTTTATATATTTTAGAATTATAGTATTTTATATATTATTTATTTTCTACAGAAAACAGTGCAAATTTGAGAAGATAAACATTTTAAGAAAGTAAGCTAGAATTTTATTTGGAAATTCGCAGGATTTAGAATTTAGTTTTTCAATGTTATCTTCTTTAATTATATGTAAATGATATTTACCTTATGTTATGGTATACTGGATTCAATATCAGCTGGATGTATTAATTTTTATAAATTAGTTAATGCA
>BMAO01019028.1:0-35730 GCA_019973975.1 Trichonephila clavata
AAACCACAAATCAACTAAAATTTTAACGTCCATGCCAAGATCCGGCCGCCCGTCTGCAGGTCACCTCGAGAATCTTGCTTTGTAATTCGCTCTATAAAAATAAATCCGACTATAAGCTTCACAAATATCTAAAAGTGTAGCTGAGATCTTGGGAAAAAATGTGACTTAAACCTCAATTTGAAGGGAACTGGATTGATGACTATCATGGCCGAGTTGTACTCAAGAAACCATTCATCTCTCGAATGAAAAGAGCTAAAAACCTTTGCCAAAAAACATCTAAATAGGACACATAATTATTCGAAAAATATAATATATTCATTAGAAAGTATTTTTTTGTAATTTAACATCAAAAAGAACAAAAATATGCCGGCAAAAATTCCTGGACAGATTTTAAGAAAGGGAATCCTTTTTCGACTATCAAACATGGCGAAAGAGACATAATGTTTGGGGTGCATTGGAAGCCTTTCGGCTAGTAATCTGGAATTTGTTGAATCAACATTATACAAAAATGATTACTTGAACTTATTGAAGTAAAATATCATGACATATGCCGAGAAACCTGCGGTGAGTGATGATTTTATTTTTAGTAGGACAAAAGAACCAAGCAAATGGCTAACATTGTGAAGAACTGGCATGTCCCTTACCAATTCTGTAAGCCATCCTAGTCCCCAGACCTAAGCACAATACAGCATTTGTGGGAATTACTCGAGTAAATAATCAAGGAGAACGCAATAACATCCAAAGAAATGCTTAAATCTGTTACAGTAGAAAAAGGAACAAAATAACCACAGAAGAAACAAGTAAGTTTGTTGAATCCCCGCCAAATATGTTGAGAAAGGTTATAAAAGGAACATAATATCTTAAAAAGTACTAACTTTTAGTTACAATCTATTATCATTAAGGTTTTTACTAGTGTACGCAGACTTTTGACCCACACGATTTGTTCTCAAGTTATATAAATATTTGTATTATTTTATGTAATAATTATGTGATTGTTGCTTATACTATTTGAATTTACGATGTTAGAGGAATCAATAAAAAAATAGTATTGATTCAGAAAGACTCCATTTAATAAGCGATCTTTGTACAAATAAAAAATATGATCGACTGTACGCAGACTTTCGGAGGCAAGTGTAAATACTTTAATCGAAATTACATATTTTTGATTTGTTAATAATAATATTTTTTCAACTACGCGCCATCCTCCCATTATACATTATAAAAATATATATAAAGACTGAAATAAAGACTTCGCAATATTAAAGAACGCTTTGCCGAGAATTTTAATGAATTCCTAAATCGTTTTTAAGTACATGTTCTATAGCTTCTTTCCTTCCGTGAAGCATTTTTTGGAGAAAAAGATAAGAATCACCTAACGAATTCTCTTTGTAACCGCCAGAGGGCGTCTGAACACCAGGCAGCCAATGTAGTTTCTGGGTTTGAACCCACTAGTGATAACTATACAAATTGTGTTAAAAGTTTAAAAGAGCGATTTGGGGCAAAAGGGATGTAATAATTAGTTCTTTCATGAATAAAATTTTGAATTTAGAAAGTGTAAAATATTCCTCAAATGTCCGTGGTTTGAGAAAATTATATGATGAACTTGATGTTTCTGTAAGAAATCTTGATTCCATGAATGTTACTTCGGGTTGTTGTGGTCATTTATTAATACCAATACTTTTAAAACTTATCCCTAATGATCTCGTTTTAGAATTTCACTGAGAGAAAAAAGATGGCTGTGAAATTGATGTTTCTGATCTCATACAATTTTTAAGAAAGGAAATAGAGTGTCGTGAAACTTCTAATTACGAATGAAAAATGTAACCCAATGCCATGTTATCAAAAATTTGAGAGTAAAATATTTGTTAGAAATACACCCTCTGCCTCAGCTCTAAATGTTATGCAATGTACATGTATTTTTTGTAATGAATCACATGACTCGCAAAATTGTAGAATGTCTCCACACAAAAAAATCAAAATTCTGAAAAACTCTAATCGTTGCTTTAAATGTTTTAAGTAAAAAATGCCGTACAAATAAATTTCCATGTTTCAAATGCAAAAGCCAAATTCACCATAGCTCAATTTGCTTAGGAAATAACGATCCCAATTATCCAAAGAATAATGAAACTAACAACACTGAAATAAGTACAAACCAAATTGATTCAAATTGTAACAAAAAAAGATGATACATGTAATTCTTCAGTTATTAGTAATTCTCTTTTAGAGCAAAAAAACAACTATTTTAAAAATGTTTATCTGCAAACATGTACAGCTGAGATTAAATCAGCATTTAATTCTCAAAATGTAATAATACTTCTTGATTGCGGTAGTTCAAAAACTTTTGTAAGCGAAAATATTGCTACTTTAAAATTAAAACCAATTCGCCATGATGCTCTTAACTATTTATTCCTTCGGTATGGAAAAGGCGGCGGTGGAATTCCAATTAAGAAAGAAATCCACTTGTTTTTGTAAGAGGGTAGAAGCCCTTGTGATACTACGGATATAGGGTGCGCTGGTACGCGGTGTTGACAAACATGTTGCACAATTTATGTCCGAACGGAAATTGCAGCTGGCTGACTCTTGTAGGGATGACGAAACATCAAGCATTGATGTTTTGTTAGGGTCTGACCTGTTTTGGGAGTGTATTCTTCCCGAAAAAGTCTCCATCGAAAAGGGGCTTTTTGCCATAAACAGTGTTTTTGGATGGGTGGTTGCAGGTGCTAATTTATTGCGTCACGGGGAGCAAAACTGTTCTCAGACTATAGCGGTGATGAAAAATGTAGCTGTAATGAACGACTTGAACTGTTTGGGGAACTAGATTCTATTGGTATAAAACAATGAATGTGAAAATCTCTCGCTTTCGGATAAAAAATTTCTTGATAATTTTGAAAATAATTTGACCTATAGGGGTAATAGATACGAAATTAAATTACCTTGGAAGTCAAATCCTGAAGAATTATTGCAATTTTGAAACCGCTAAAAGCGAACTTAAAAATTAAATTAAATAAAAATAAAGATATTTGTAAGGAATATAAAAGAATAATTGATGAATAATTGAAAAATGGTATTGTAGAAGAATGCAGTGATAATTCTTTATTTTCGGGTTATTTTATGCCCCATCAGGCTGTAATTAGACCTGAAAAGGAAACCTCTCGCGTTAGAATTGTATTTGATGCTTCCTCGAAAGGAAAAAATTCAAAATCTCTAAATGATTTATTATTTAGTGGACCTAATCTAATACCAGATTTATTGCATAAATTTCGAAAATATGAAATCGCGTTTTGAGGTGATATTGAGAAGGCGTTTTTAAATATTAGTATTGCGCAGGAAGATCGTAAATATTTAAAATTTCTTTGGTTTGATTTAAAAGGTAGCGAGGATTTTAAAGTAATGAATATGCAACGATTGCCTTTTGGAGTTACTAGCAGTCCATTTATTTTAGCAGCGACTATTAAAAATCATCTTAAAAATATATATAAATGTAAATCCTGAATGTGTTAACGTGTTAAACTCATCCCTTTATGTTGATGATCTGTTCTACGGGACAGATACTGTTAAGAATGCTTATAGAATAACATCTGATGCAGTAGATATTTTGAAACACTCGAGTATGAATTTATGTAAATTTAATTCCAATTCTCAAGAATTAAAAGATTTGTGGTTATCTAATAATATAGCAGTTAGTAGTTACCTTGCACCTGCTAAGATATTAGGCCTAAATTGGAATACTGATGAAGATTCTATAAGAATCGAAACATCTGCTTTAGAACAATGTATGAATATTAGAACAATGTATATATACGTCTTTCCTAAGTACGATCTTTTCTGTGCACTGGAATAGGAGTTAGAAAGGTGTGTGTCATGAACACCGAAAAAATTTCTTCCTATTCCAACCAAATTCAATTTTCTTTTGTAAAATCCGACGCTGATCACGAATACATGTGCGCATTTAAGACAATTGCATTACTAGACAGTTATTTATAAAAAAATTTCAAATTTTTTGATATTTGCATGAATACCATGGAAAAATTTCTAATCTATTCAACAAACTCAATTTTCTTATGTAAAATCCGACGCTGATCACGAATACATGTTTTTCAGTCAAATATCAAAAAATGTGAAAATTTTTTTATTGCAATAAAAATTTTTATCTAATTCGAATTTTGAAAAGCGCCACATGTTTCGTGAAAGCTCGATTTAAAATAAAAAAATTGAGCTTTGGTTAATAGGAATAACATTTTTTGTGTCAATGAAATTCAATCTTTTGCAAAAAGAAATTTGTATCAAAATTATTTCTTTGTGTTTCTAGTCAAATATTAACAATAAGCGAATAATTTATCAATGTAGAAATTTTCGTAAAGAACAAGAGTGTCAGAATAAAAAATTTTATGATACAACCAAATAATTCTTAATGCATAAAACTCAATTTTCAGAAAAAAGCTTCCAAACATGTATGTCGTTTCAAAGTCAATTATCAAATATCAAAAAAAATTTGACATTTTTGGATATGCTGAGAAACGTATGTCATTTATGATCACAAAGTTTCGTATGCCTATATCAAAAAATGCTTTTGCAATTTTTTCTTATTCAGATTTTAATCCAATTACATTACAGTGATTTTAGAGTACATGAACAGTTTTCATAACAACCAATTTTTTTGTTCACGTTTAGGTTTAATATTGGACGTTAGAAAGGTATGCTGTCATGTACACCGAAAAAATTTCTACTCCTATTCCAACCAAACTCAATTTTCTTATGTTAAAATCCGACGCTGATCACGAATACATGTGGCGCTTTTGAAAATTCCAATTAGATCAAAAGTTATTGCAATAAAAAATTTCACATTTTTTGGACATTTGGCTGGGGAGACGTCCTTAACGAATGAATGAATGTTGGGTTTAATGGGGCAAGAGCCGATTTCGGCTAAGCTGCGCCAATCAATCGTTAAAATATTAAAAATCCATTTAAAATACTCAAAATATAGTTAAAAGTTCACAAAAAAATAAGTAACAAGCAGATTTTGGTGGGGCACACCCCACCAAGTCAGACGTTTAAAACATTTCAGAAAAAGAAAATCAAAATATTTTATATTCCAGTAAAAACAATTGCTAATAAGTTTTTGGTGGGGATTATATACCCCCACCAAGTCCGATAAGTATGATTCAATCGCGCCCCTTCCGGTGCTTGGTCAGAGTTAAATATTTTTTTTCCATAACTTCTGCTTCTTCTGCTTCAACATCATATATGAGCATGTTATTTTCTTCTTCGGAAGTCTGTACTAGAGAACTCATTATCGGTATGTGTGGTGCCATTTTTATATGTAAAGCTGTTTCATTTATTTTTTGTAGTAGCTTTTTCGTTCTTGCTCGAGATTTTGTGTGTTTCCTTTTTGAATATTGTATTATACCTGCTGAAGGGGGTCGAATACGGGAGTTGTACGGGGAAGCAGATATATTTGATGAAGTTTCCATAGGGCTGAACATAGGGTTGGTGGTGGTAAGTACTGAATTAGAAATAGGAGTCGGTGGCTGAGTTTCTGACACTGTAGTGGCTATTGTTGAGGGCAAGAGGTGTGCTTGGGTTGAAGTTGATGTGGAAACAGCAGATGTTGGTATATCTGGTTTTGGGAGGGATGAAATTAAGTAAATTTAAAGGTGGACATTTTATTTTTGTTATATCTTCGTCTGTCTGTGTGGCACTGTTTATAGTAGAGGATTTGGCAGCTTGAGAGTAAGTTTGAGTTAACTGTGGAACTATTAATTTTCGTGCTTCTGCATGATATATTTCTATTGGTTTTAATAGCTTGGATTTCTTTTTCATTCCATTTTGGGCATACTTTTGAATCTGATTGATGGGTTTGGGAACAATTAACACATTTCGGCTCTAGTGTACAATCCGTGGAAGAATGCCCAACGGATGCACATCTAGAGCATGTCAATTGACCGCGGCAGGAAGTTTGAGAATGTCCGAACCTCTGACACTTGAAACAGCGCAGAGGATTCGGGATGCACGAACGTATTCTGCAGAAGGTATCTAGCTTTTATTGTACCTGGAAGATTCGGGCTATTGAAAGTTAAAATCAAATGTTTCGTAGGAATAATGGCGGCATCTTTTTTAATCGTAATTCTTCTGACTTGAATAACACCCTGATCAGAAAATCCATCAAAAATTTCTGACTCAGGGGTGGTCAACAGGTCAGGTTCGGATATGACACCTCGGCTTGAGTAACTGTAAGTGTAGAATCGAGAAATGTTTTTGCAGACAGATAAGATTTCGATTGAATAGCTGATTTTGTTTCAACAAGTAAATCACCAGATCGCATTTTTTTAACCGATTTTGGTTCACCGATTGCTTGGAGGGCTTAGGAAATCGCAAAAGGGGATTTTCTGGACATTTCATTGTTGGTTAACGACAAGATGAAAAAGCGTGATGTACTGGCAATATGTTCAATGGTATGAAATTTGGGTAAAACGAGGCACATCAGAATTGGATCCATAGGCACGTGAAAAACTTCGTTCTGGAGTGCCTCCACCCACCACGGAGTCCAACAAGGGAGGCAGTGTGCCGGTCATCTGGCAAAAGCCAGGCACGGCGCTTACCTGAAGTACACCCAGAATATAATGCTACAGCATCAGGGCGAGGATCCAACGGGTAAACCCGCCACCCCTTATCTGCAGCACTAACCCTACAGCAATGTCTGATGAGACATCACCAGCCGATTGACAGCTCGCTCCTGCCACCCGTCTACAGCGAAGCGTGGGCCAAAGGGAACGCAAAAGGTATCCCCAGGACACCATTTTCCTCCTTACGGGACGCCGCACACGGCAAACATGCGGGTCGGAAAACCAACGTTGTTAGTAAGAAAACGAAGAAATAATACGAACATTAAAATAAATTGTCGAAAAAAAATATTAAACGAATTTAACGCAATACAAAACGAAAAATATAGTATTATTAATGAATATTTTAAGTAATCTAATAAAAAATTAATCAATAGTTTTGTACATTTAAATTTCGAAAAATTGTCTGTAGTCTAGACGGGAAAAGAAGAAAATTGAATGACAAGAGGGTCGAAAATAGAGAAGGATCACTAGGGTACCCCGGGTTCGTGACACCCGTTTACCAAAGAGAGTAAACCACTTGGGAAAAGGAAAAGATCACTAGGGCACCTCGGGATTGTGACACCCGTACTCACCTAAAGAAGGTGAGCCCCCTGAGGGGTCGGATACCTTAAGTGATGAACCACGATTCAGCATACAAAGCGATTCTCGCCGAGTTCTCATCTAGACAGCTCAAGAAATGCTATCATCCTGCAAACATTAGACATCTCTTTGGTGGCACTGTCATCCTGGTATAGGAGGCATAATAGTGGACGCACGTATGCTACTCCATACCTTCTCTGCTGGTACGACACCAGAGCTCTAAAAGGATGAGATTTTAGAACCTTATGTACGGCTTTTTTGAGGAGTTGTGAGAGATCAATTCGTTTTAATGTTTAATGTGATTCGTTAATGTGAATTGTTTTAATCAATTCGTTTAATCTGAGCACACAGAGCTGATTACTACACGATTATCTGGAATAAGAGGGTATTCGCCGTATGGTGTGGCCATCGAGGTGTATAGATCTCAATCTGACTTAGACCTTCTGTGATTCTCTAAGAGCCATTGAATGATGACAATCCACTACAAGATTTAAAATCCCCTCTTTTGGAAAAATGTGAATTACTGCCCCAATTGTTGATCAGTATTCACATTAATAGTATGAGAGCACATTGTAAGGCTTAAATAAAATGTGGCCTATCTCTTATCAGATGAGAAATTTCGAGTTATGACGTATCGTACTTTGACCATTGTGGCTCTTATTTGCAAATCAGCTTACGCTGAAACATTATGCTTTTTTTTTAATTTCCAGCCTTTCCTTACTGTATAATGTGTTACTATACCAAATTTTCAAGCAAAATGACAGATTTTGTTGAAATATCTATCTCATTTTTATGTGTGTTTTTAACTAATTTTGAGCATTATAGTGTATAATAATGTAATATATATACACTGTGAAATATTAAAACTCGTGGAATATCTTAACATCGTCTGGAACAGCCTTTTAAAAGGGCGAAGTGCACTAACAGCCATTGAATTGATAAATCATCGGAAGTAAAAATTATTCAGTCATGTTGACGTTCATCAGCAGAATGTGTAGATTACTGATATCATACATAAGGACATGTCTACAATTATTTCCAACTTGCAAAGCACCTCAAGGTATCCGACTACCCCAAAATCGGGAATTTTGCCAAAAATGGACAAATTAGTTTAGGATTTTATTTTATAGACCATCTTATTAGCTTTATAAAAATACCGTTTAATATTTTTCGTTTAGAACAAAAACTACAAGTGTTTTAGTAAAAGCAGATGCCATTACTTTAAGCAAGATATCATACTTTAAAACGCGTTTTACTCGAAATGTGTGTGTTTTTTTTTTTTTAAATACTGAAGGGGCCAGCGATTGCTAAAAAAATTTCAGAATAATTAACCGAATTTTTTTCTGTATGTTCTGTATAATAAAAGAAATGTTTTAACCTTCAGATTTATCAATCACTGTTGTTTTACTACGAAATTTACAATACTTTATGTTAATATTATCACTTATTCTAAGCAATATCATATAATAACTAAGATTAAGTGCTTTAGTTTTTGTAAAAATTAAAATCTCTTATCCTGAAGGTTACTTCAAAACCGAATAATATAGCAGCACATCAAAATTGAAAATTTGTTCACAAACTTTTGGTACAGTACGGGCCGCGTTTATGTTATTTTTTTGTCAATTTTTAATCATTTTTTCCTATTTTTAGTAATAATTTATTTTGCTCTTCTTAATTTAGCATATTTTTCTTAAAATGTACTAAACAAATCAAAGGACAACAAAAAATCCCTATATCTCCATTTTTTAAAAAAAGTTGTAAGTAGTCGGATACTTTAATAGTGAGTCGTAGAAGTCTTATAACAGTCATAGAAATCCTGGTACGAAGTTGATACAGATTACGTAGCAAACGTTGAATAGTGATTTCTCGTTTTATGCCATTCAATACATTTTCGGATTGAAGCAGGTCTGGTGAAGATACCAAGACCATAGAAAATTAAAGTGTATCTACAACATGTCGATAGAGACAACAGCAGCATGTATGGGAACATTGCTTTGTTGGAAAAGGAGTTGAAACAGGGCGTTCAGTAACAGGATGGCAACTGGTTGCAGCATCTCTCGAACATTAAGTTGACCAGTCAAAAGGCCCCCGTTAGGGAAACCAAAAGGTTTTCAGCATCATAATTGCAGTCTACACTATGACGCCAGGTCTTCCAGACCCATGATTTTACTGGATCTTGAGCTGACTACGCTCTCAACACATGGATTTGATTTTATCTACACTAAGACAAGCGTGTCGTTGATGAAGACAAAATCAATGCAATCCGACGAATCCATGCTCGTTTAAGCATGACGCCATTCCTACCATTGACGATGATGAGTTAAAAAAACTAATCATCGTAACCTACATAAGCCAAGTCCTTCGCTTGTGAAGCCATCAAAATAATTTATGGAATGATGCAGAGTTTTCCAAGGATGAAAACAGAGATATAGTTCCCTACTCTCCAAACTTTCACACCATGCCAATATGAAAACTTTTAGATAAATTTAAAGGGCATCAACCCCTTTACACTTCAGGGTCTTTAAAGGCACCTGAAATCAAAGACAACGTCGGCCACGAGTTCGCGATCATGACCTTATGGAGTGAGTTTTTAAGCATAGCACTCTAAAGGAATACGAATGCTACTGGCGACGGACCTCATAGCTTGAATAAAGTGGTAAGGGCGACACCAGAGATGGCACCTGCTCTCTAAACTACCACAACACGCCAATAGAAAGCTTTTGAGTTCTACATATTTAGCATATATAAGCCCCTCTACACTGGGGGTCTTCAGTGGCACTAAGCTAGAACTCATGAAACGCCTACCCTCAGTCCGTGACCATGATCCCTTGGCTGCCACGACCACTTTGGATAAATGGAAACAAGTCATAAAGTGAGATTTTGAAACATTTTGAAAATATGAATGCGATATCACATACTATTATTCAAATAATTTCAAATATTTTTTTCATTTTACTGTTTACAGGTTTCCTTAGATTGGCAATGATGTGTGACAACATCACTCAGAGTGAGGATATCCGTTGTTGTGAGTACCGTTACAGTGACACCGCTGTCCACAAACACTTATACAGGGTGTCTCAGGATTATTGGGACAAACTTTATGGGAAGTTAGGGGACATCAAAAGGATTCAGATTTGCATGCAACCCATGGTTGTGGAAACACCTTCTTTTGATACTAGGTGGCGCTAATCACAAGATCATTGGAGGAAACAGACCTGCATTACCGCAGTCATTTGAGCTGTCATTACCCTCAGAACAATATGGAACGTTTTACAAACAGCGAGCGAGCAGATATGCATCTCATTTAGGGATTGGCAGAAGGAGATGCACGATCAGCAGAATGATTGTATCGCGAAAGATACCTATAAATAGGTGCAACGGACCACCGAATTTCTCAGTTTATGTGAATGTGGATTATTATGAGGTAATAGGCATAGAGAGGGTAGGATACGAGTGACTCGAGCTCATAGCATGACTCAGCTTTGATCAATAACTGTTTCAGATGATCTCAGTCTCGTGCTTCTTTGTTCCTTGTTGTTGCCCTAGTACTTTCCCATTATGTTTCCGACTATGAGTTGGTTTGCAAATTTGAATCATTGTGACGTCCCCCCAATCCCCTTAAAATTTGTCCCAATAATTTTGGGACACCCTGAAAAATAAATGCGAAGCATTTAGAAAGTCATGTTTTTTTAACACTCTTTTATAAGCTTCACTTGTATGTGACGGAATCTTTGAACTCATTTCTACTCACTTTAAAAGGTCAGATTAATTCAAAATTTTGTACACTTGTCCAGGACCGATGACAATACAATAATTTCATAATTTTGTCCCGTTGTCCTGATCATGATCAACGATTTCCTTTTTTCAGATCCCATCCCGCATCTGGCGAATCAATTTAGATTCCATTTCCAGATTTGGCGACTAATTCCAGATATTGGTGATTAATTCCAGACATAACAATGATTCACGTGATGCTAAGAAATTATGACTTGAATTTTACAATTGAAGCAGAAAATTGCATACAAATTGAAAAAATATGACTATCAGTTTGATATTTGGATATGAATATATGCATGAATTATAAAGAAATAATAAAATAAATGGATATTTGAATTTATATATTCCTACTATAGCTACATAAGGGTTATAGGTAATTAACATTATCATTTTTAAGCATGGTGTGACGTCGTCACAATGGAGAAAGCGCCTCTATTCATATCTTTCAATTCTTTATCTCATTCAAATCTTTAAGGTCCTCAAACGACTCGATCTCTAGGCCGAATAGCCACTCCTCTAAATAGTCATTTCAAAGGTGAAGTCTTTCCAGGTACTATCCGATTTCTTTTGGTGTTTAACAAATCTCTGGCGAAAGACTTCCGGACTTAACTTAAATCGTTTAAGTAATAGTTTTTTAATATAGTCATAATTTTCTGCTTGTTCCTCCGGTTCGCGAGCAATGAACTGCACGATATCCAAAGGTAACAAACCTAATAAATGCCCTACCCAGTCTGTTTTTTCAATTAAAGCCCTTTTAGCCTGACGTTCAAAAATAACCAAATACAAACTGACTGATTTGGATTAAAATCTGGGATTAATTTTCTTAAATTTACATTCGAGGTTACAGAACGGGGATTTATACAGCCGGTTGATTCATCGTTTACACTATGTCCGGATTCTATTTTAAATCTTTCTAGATCAAATTTTAATTGTAATTCTTTCTCTTTCAACGCGTGCTCTGCTAATCTTAAGGTCTCTGCTCTTTCTGATTCTTTAAATCTAATTTTTTCTGCTCTTTCTGATTCTGAAAATCTAATTTTTTCTGCCCTTTCCCATTCCTCTTCAATTTTCCTATTTGCAATAATAAACAGATTTTTTACGAATTCCTCTTCGTAACCCTCACTGTTAGTGATTGCGGTTTTGAGGTTAGGGACAGTCATGTTTGGTGTGACATCTACCCCTAATTCCTCTGCGAGTAGCAACATATCTTGCTTTTTCCCTTTTCCGAGAAAAGCCATTTTTGAACAATATCAGCACAATATATTTGTTAAAATTCACACAATATTTACTACTCTCTAGTATCACAATAACACTGGTCCCATGCAAACACAGAAACAAAGAAAAATCCCCCACATCCGGTGGCGGCGAAATGCTTCCCTCGGGTCAAAGGTTGCAGGGGCTAATTAAGACACGTCCGTCTCAGTATATTAGCGACTGCAGGTGGTTTTGCACGTGTGGTCATCATTCTTCTAAAACTGACCCGGCCGTGGGAAGCAAGTCCCAGATGTCTCAAGGGGGGGGGGACGCACACACGTCACACTGTTTACCTCATGTTGATTGTATGTATTTAAATCATTTTAATATCACATGCACGAAAATTCACAAATTTAGGTAGTTTGGGAAGTGGAGGAAAAGCTTAAATATTACATTACATTCAGTCCTACATTAAATTGAATGATGTAGTGCATTTTAATTCATGTAGTGCACGTCTTGTCTTTGTGAGCAGTAGGGAAAATACTTCGTCCACTGCATTTCATTACGTATATTATCCAAGAAACATAAATATGTTACCGGGAATTAAAGCGTGATTCTTGGAAGGCTTAAATTGTCAATTTATATTTATTTTGAAAGGAATAGTTTGTTATGAATTACTTTGTATCATCGAAATCCCTGCCTGTCTTTATAACATAATCTAAAAGTTTTATTCCAATCTTTTAAATGAAGAAATTCACACTCACCGTAACGTTTCAATTCGAACAATAACCTATCTATGATTAATGTATCATGTTACACAAGTATATTTGTGGAAATAGATATTTCAGATTTGCAAGTCAAACAATTGAGTCTTTAGAAAGAAAAAAAATTTAAAATATATATTCTATTAGTAATAGAATACTTTTTAAAATTTAACTCTTATTTTTACCATGTATTATGTACACACTTATTTTTCTAGAATGGGAAGGGGTAGTATCAAAAGATATTCACTAGAAAAGGGGGCGGCATTGAAATATACACGAGTAAAGGTTGGGAACCTCTGATCTATAATGTGCCACACCAAAAGGTGGCACCAGGTGATGGGAAATGTACTATGTATGCAATGACAATCAATAATCCACATTTGAAAGGGAAAAATATTATGATGGGTTAGATCTCTGTAGTGTTTAGCCTTATTGCAAAATATTTTATTTTTAGGTTAAAGTATTGGTGGTGCAGAAGTGTAGGGTAATTTTACATGTATTTCATCACATGGGATACACTTTATTCATTTTTCTGATTTTTTTCTTTTCTAATTAAGTGATAAGTGACTTGGACATGGGACTAGAGGCTTCGGTGGTATGAAGCACAACTTTATCAATATTCTTTCCATATAAAGGAATTTCTTCTGGAAATATTGTCTCTAAAATATTCTGCTGATAGTAGAGTGAAATAATTTTGGATTTACTGGCGATTCTTTTTCGATTTTTAATTTGCCGTTGTTAGAAAATCCTGCAACTATCATGGATCCCTTTAGGAACATTACTGTACACTGACGAAGCCATTTCGTAAAACCACAAGACTGAATGCTATAAATTGTTAATTTTAGTTCAAAAAACGAACTAGTTAAAAGTACGTTTTCTTTTTGATAAAAATATCTTTGCTAATTATCTTTTAACACAATTATAACTCCTCTCCCCCCCTTCAAAATACCAGTATAAAATAACCTAAAAAATACAAAAATTTTCAAACTAATTTATTGAGTAAACCTACATTGATCAATACAATTCTTAGAAAATTATTTTTTTTCAACAGTTAATGAGTATGAAAAGCCAAACTTAGCTAAAGAAAAAACTATTAATTTATTAAACAGAATCAATTCTAGATCATCATATTCACCAACTTTTTTTAAGCATAATTAAACAAATAATCAATGAAGATTTATTTTAATACACAAATAAAACAAATTAAATTTGGTACTTTTCATTTAGAATTTCTTTTTCACGATATTCAGCCACTCAATTATGATACATGAATGCATAATTTAAAATATTAAACAGGTGGCTACAAATGCTTATCAAAATTAATTATAATTGATTATTTCAAAATATACTCTCACCACTGATTTTCTTCATTACTTAAATAGGTAAATTTATCTACAGAATTCAAGTAAATATATATAAAAATATTTACAGTTTCATCAAAATTCATAACTGTTAATAATTATAGAATATTTATTAATGTAAATATCAAGAAACATAAAAAAATAACCAAAGAAGGCTTTCATATGGACGCAATGAAGTTTTCAGACATTTTAAAATCCTTCATTTAAACTAGGGATGTGATATTTCAAACATAAAATTATGTCATATTAAAAAACTGACCAAAAATCCAATTTATTCACATCTCAAATTCGGTATAAAAGAAAAAAATTCTATTAAATCCATTTTTCTTAAAAAAGTTTGATCTACACTATTAAAATTCGTAAGTAAACAAACGTATCTATCTAAGTATATATGTGCGTCTATCTCACGAACCGCACGGCGCAGAAACTCGCCGAAGGTACTAAAAGATCGCGAATGATTCGAGGTAGCCGATTTGACCATCTTTGTTTCGATATTACAATTAGTTAAAAAGAAATAAACACACGGAGAAAAAAATTAGCTTACCAAAAAGGAGGCGTCAAAATTAAACGAAATTTTACATACCTAATGACTACTTTCACATAAGTAAATTATTAGAAAATGAAAGAAAAAGAATAATTTATTTCAGAGAAAAAGGCAAAAGAACGGTGGATTTAATACCCTGTTGAACCCCTTCTAGCACGAATGCACGATACGATACGATCGGGCATTGAGGCATACAAATTCTGTATGATGTCTTGAGACATTTCGTTCCACATTTGTTGTAACCTTGCCTCTAGTTCGTTCAAACTCGTGGGATGCCTAACTCGCCGTCCTGAATGATCCCGGATATGCTCGATTGGAGACAAATCTGGAGATCGGGAAGGCCAAGGAAGGTAGTAACAGTACGGAGACAGTTTTGTGACACCCTTGAAGTGCGACTCTGAGCATTGTCTTGTTACAAAATGGCTCCTGGGAGCCATTGCATGAGAGGCAACACATTTTGGTAACTGTACTCAATGAAAGAAATCTGCTTACCAAATTTGAAGACTGTGAAACTAATAAATTAAAAATGGGGGGGGGATATCTGTAATGCTAATTGAGCCGCCGCAACGCCCCTTGGGGGACGATTTTCATGAAACCCATTTTGTAGCAAATCTCTACCCTATGAGAGGAATCTGCTTGCCAAATTTCAAGACTGTGTGTCTTAACAGTTTAAAAATCGAAATAATTATTTATATCTCCCCTTAACCCCCGCAACACCGCTTGAGGGGCAATTTTACCAAAATCCATTTTGTAGTGGATATTTATTCCATGAAAGAAACATGCCTTCCAATTTTCAAGCAGGTAGGTCAAGTAGTTTAAAAAAAGAAATATTTATCTTTTAACCCCCCCCCCTCTTTAATCCCCCGCAACGCCACTTGGGGCGCTGTTTCCCCAAAACCCAGCTTGAAGCTGATCTCTATCAAATTTAAAGATTGAGCGTGTAATAGTTTAAAAATGGAAATAATTATCTATAAAGCCCCCGTAACGCCACTTGGGGTCTATTTCCACTAAACTCATTTTGTAGTGGATCTCTACTCTATGAAAGGAATCTGCTTACCCAATTGCAAGATTGTACACTGAGTAGTTTAAAAATTGAAAAAATTTATTTATATTGCCCATTAACCCCCGTAATGCCTCTTGCGGTTCGAATTTCGCAAAATCCGTTCTTAGCGGATCTCTACTCCATGAAAGGAACATGTCTACCAAATTTCAAGTCCATAGGTTGAATAGTTCCGAAGATATCGTGATTAGTCAGTCAGTCAGTCAGTCAGTCGCATTTCTCCATATATATATAGATTTAATTAAGTTAGGAGCAAAGTTAATAATCACGAGTGACATCATGGATTTGCCACACATAAAATGATATACAGAAATTAACACTTATCTTGATAATTTGTACAATTTATAAATAATCCCTTCAGTGCTGATTAAAAGTCACGCGATTCGCTTCCCAATGCCTCCGTTCTCCACATAGGCGCTGGCATGTGATGTATTGGGGGGGGGGAGAGAAAAGAAATAAAGAAATCCTCTCAAACACTGTCAAAGTCCTTTGATTGCATTCCAAAGCCTTCGGAATAATTTGCACTGCACAGAAAAGAACGTACTTCGGAAAGACGTATATATACGCCGCTGACACTTAAGAGGTTACATTCATATTGTAGCTTTAGCGTCAAAGTATAGTATTATTGAATTGAAGAAAATTATGATTGAATATTGGGTCGCAAATATTGAAATTCGAGAAGCACTGGTTTATATTCCAGCTGCTAAATATTTTTTTTTATTTTTATAAAGCATTACAAATGATGATACGAACTAGCATTATAGCAATACGTTTAAAAGTTGATAATACGACTGACACTTAATATTTCTTCTTAACACACTTTTATTAGTTTGATTTTTATTAGAGACGGAATCTTTGAAATATAAGAATACGGGACACTCGAGGCCTTGTAAACGGCGAGAATAAATACTCTTCAGACCCGTTAATTAATATCCATTGAAGTAGAAGACCTATTGCAGCAGCCACGAAAAATTCTGGCTCCGAATATCAAACTCAAGGATAAATTCAACAATGAATAAATGTTGGTTTAAAAAACTTATTGAAGATTGAAGTAAAAAATTGAAAAACATTATTGTTTAAAAAAAATAAACACGCTTTTATAGTGAATCGAACTAAAAAGTACATATGAAAAAATATATATAAGAATAAAATATGATTAAAGAGAAAATTAGTGTCATTGTGGTAAAAGCGTGGGTTGCTTTGTACTACATTTTTACACTTACTTAGCATTTCGGAACAGAGCTATTAAGAAATTCTAACAATTAATATAGAGTACTCCACGCTTTTACCTCACTGACATTAATTTTCTCGTTAATCATTTTATTCTTATATTAAGAATTCTTTTTAGTTTGATTCCCTATAAAAAAGCGTGTTTTTTAGTTTTTTTAACTATAATTTTTTTTCACTGAAAAGAAATCAAAATTCTCTCTGAAACTTGCATCAGCAGTATACATAAAAATACACCTTTTGAATCGAAGAATTTATGAGAAATTATTTAATCCGGTGACCTCGAAATTAATTCTCAGCCGTTTTAGTAAACTGACGCAATGAATGATGTTTCATTCCACAGATCCAACAAGATATTTTAGAAAGCAGACTTTATGTCTTAGCAATTAGAGCATGATTTTTACTTACTGGAATCTTTTTCATATTTCTATTTTCAGAAAAACTGGACGTTTTTATAATATGGTACGAAATTGTTGACCCACCCTCTTCTTTTTCACATAAAGAACACTCCTTTTGTACGTTTGCTGTGTTTGTATTAACCATGAGCTTTAAGGGTTAATTTTAATCGCCAAATCCAGAAATCGTTAATCTTGATGATCCTGATCAGGGCAATGGAACAAAATTACGAAATTATTTTATTGTCATCGGTCTTTGACAAGTGTGCAAAATTTCTAAGATAGAATACTCTTTCTTTTTGAACTCCTGTGAGGAATAATTTATTATTCGCGTTCTATTTATCATTCAATAAATCGTTAATCGATCGTTGCAATACACTGACGAAAATTTCATTTAGTTGTAGCCTCATTCATTGTAAACGCGACCGTGAAACTTCGGTTCGACGTTATCTGACGTTCGTATGGCTAACAAACTTCAGTAAGGCTATTTCGATGAAGTGTGAGCTTAATTAATGACTCACTACAAAGCAACACGAGGGCTACTCGTGACGGACCTCGCAAATTTAAGCCATGGTCAAGTGACGAGGAGACATCTCAACTGGTAGATATTTTTCCGAACGTCCACTCAATGGCCACGGAATGACCGAGTCACGACCCATTTGACCTGCATCAGTAGTTCTTCTACACCAAGGGTGTCAAACTCAAAAGCTAAATTGGGTCAAACAAAGAAGTTTTAAATTGAGGTGGACCGCAAAAAAAAATCAGTATTCATATAAACGTAGGTTTATTTCGCGCGCGCGCGAATGCATTATAATAAACTAGAACTAAACTCATTGGCGCAACAGTCGATGAGAGCCAAGGCCTGCTACGTCCATCTCAGTATATGTGAATTTGGGAACCGAGGTGCTTAAGTTCCGTTCATGTGGTCAGTCTGACGAGAAACCCCTACTGTTCAGTTGACAAGCAAGCCTAGTAATCGTTTATCGACACACTGAAGGGATGAAAGGCTGAGTTGACCTTGGCCAGCCCGGGATTTGAACTCCGGGAATGAGTGAATAAATATTAACGTCACACTCTTCAGCTACTCGAAGGCTTTTTGTGACGGAACTCGTAATTTTGAACCATGGTCAAGTGACGAGGAGGACACATGAGCTGGTACCCCCTCTTTTAACTACCACACTAAAGGAGGTCGACAAATTTGAAGTGCATCGCGCCTGTACACGGCGGATCTTCAGCGGTACTAGGCTCGAACTTAAGACCCTCCCCAACCACGAGTTCATCACATTGATCACTAGGCTACCTTAGCCTTTAACGTGACTAGGGTAGCCTAGTGTTCAATGTAATGGACTTACCCCGGACCTGTGGCGTGGAAGAGCGATTCACTACCTTTCGGCCACTGGGTTTCATATACATTATAATAAACACATCTTTTCTGCTACTTTCTTACCTATTTCGAGGGGAATTTTTTAAAAATTTTATTATATATTATTGCGTGACAAGAGGTTGGCCAGGCCGCAATAACATTCGTCGCAGGCCGCATGCGGTCCGCGAGTTGGACACCTTCACAGTGGGTTTTGAGTGGCACTAGGATTTGAAATCATGACACGAGGATCGTTTCGTAAAGGGATTTCCTTTGACAGCAGGAATTTGTCAAGGGAAGGTCGAAAGTCCACTATTGTTCTATCACGCGCTATTACGCAACCAGACATGTTCTTTTCATTTTGTTGATTCTCGGGAACAAAAAAAAAAAAAGGGTAAGAAATAAATTGTTAAATAAAATAATTAGGGTTAACACAGCGTTTCCTAAATGGTAGGGCGCCCCACCCTAGGAGCCTGATACCTTTAAGAGGGGGGCGCTAGAATATTGATAAGTCGAAAACAGATTATTTAAAGAAATTTTTAATTGACTGAAAGTAAACTATCAAAATATATTCTGACATGATAAAAAATAAAATACACATTTACACTGATATAATACACTTATAAAATGCATGTGAGTACTGTACAATGTATTTTATAATTAATTTAATAATACTAAGTTAAGAACAAGTTTGATAATTACCACTGACCCCATGGGCTTGTATTAACACTTATCTTGATGATTCGTACGGTTTATAATTGAACCCTAAACTGCCGATTAAAAGTTATAGGATTCATTTCCCAATGTCATCGTTTTCCATGTAGATGTGTATGTGATGTTTTATTTGGGGGGGGGCGAAGAAAAAAAAGATATTCCTCTGAAAAAAGTAAATGTTTTACAAACACTGTCAAGGTCCTTTTATTGCATTTCGAAGCTATTGGAATAATTTTACGGATAGCAGTGCACAGAAAAGATTGTACACGGGAAAGACGTATATATACGTCCAGAAAATTAATGCTTTGGCTGAGCGAGACGTTTATATACGCAGATGGCACTCAAGAGACCGAAGTCGTATTGTAGCTTTAGCGTGGCAGAGTATAGTATTATTGAATTCAATACATTGTTATTGTACGAACGAGGGCACGATGAAAATTATGATTGAATATTGGGTCGCAAATATTGAATGTTTGAGAAGCACTGGGTTAACAAAATTAAATACTAAAATCAATAATTAAATTTTACGTACTTATACACATAGGATTTTAACAGTCGAAAAAAATTCAAGGAAAATAAGTCCAGACACGTGAACTCTTTCCTTGTCACTCTGAGAGCATCCTAAAGTTGCATCCTATGTTGAAAGGCAGTGGCGTAACGCACATCCCGCGTTATCCGTAACGGGTGTGGGGGGGGGTAGAATTTTATTGGGGCCTAAAGCCTGACTGACACCAAGTATGCAATGCTTTGTAGGATTCGACTTTGAGTCCGAATCCTAAATTTGCAGGGGGGCGCTAATTACTTGTTACACCACTCTGACATTAGGGTTTAGTTTCCTGTTGGATATTATTATCAGAAATACATTATCAAAAATTTTTTTAGCAGTTTCATATCTGCTTATGAAAGTTAAAATGGGAAACAAAATGAAACCAACTTTGGAAGAAAATTTGAACCAGCTAAAATGCTCCAAATTACTACAAAATATTATGTTTTCTTATCCATTATTATTATTATAATTATTATCTATTGTTATTTTCTTTTCTATGTTGGACACTTATTTATATAAGTGTTTGTTATTTCCTATTTATTCATTCATAAATCACATTCTCAGAAACTAGGCATTCCCAGATAGGATTCGAACCCACGCCCTTTGGACTAGAAGTCCAATGCGCTACAGGGACACGATTTTCTTTTTTATATAGGGTGTTGGACTATTATTTTTCTTTGTTACTTTTTATTCATTAATTAAGTTTAATGAAATATTTGTAAAAACTGTAGCAACATCAAGTGTCATTCACTACAAGTTAAAAAAAAATTTATATATATATATATATATATATATATAGGGAATGAGAGTGAGCTAATAATAAGAGTTAAAAAAAGACAATAGTTCCGATGAATTGTACAATATAGAAAATTATTTAATGTTTTTTTGCGACTTCACATCACACTCAGCATTTTAATGAACTGATTCAAAAACTTGTTTTTCAACTAATTGTTTTAACAATGTTTAAAAATATTAAAATGTTTATGACGAATATTTTACCCCACTAAAACTTTTTAAATCATTAAACAACGCCCATTTTTTCCTGTTAAGTCAATTGAATTTTAAGGATGTTTAGTTTTAAAAATACTCAGTCAAAATTTTTTATACTTAACTCTGTTGCAAATAGGCATTATTGACCCACGAGCTAGTATTAAAATAACATGAACAAAATTTGACTAAGGTCTCATAAGGGTTCGACATCCCTGCTATAAGCACTATATATAGAGAAGGATTATTTTTAAAAAAGGGATATATACTTGCTGTTATTTAAAAGCTTCTTTATCAATTCAAGACACAACACATTCATGTGAGAGTCAATTTAATGTTTGGGATTAGCCACATAGTATTTTGCAAGTTTTGCGTCTATTTAATTTAAATCATCATTAAAAAGAAAATATTTCCTTAAAAATTAACAATTGTTTTTTTTAAATGCAGTGAAAATTTGTTTGTTCTGAATATTCAGATATTATCAATGACAGTAAATTGTAAGTTTTAGCTTATTTCATTGCATTTAAAGATTTTATATGAATTTTTAAATGAAAGTAAGCTTACCAGGGAAATTCTTCCGGTACCCTGATCCTATTGGGTAAGGATACGAACCACTTTCTTTCCTTGAGCCTGAAAGGGTTAAAAACGAAATACTTAGTAAAACAGAAGTGTTCATTTTTTTAAAAAAATTATAAGTATCTTAATAGAAAATAAAATCATATAAATATATAACAAAATTAATGCAATTTTTATGAATCAAAAGGTAGTCATTTAAATTTACAATTAAATTCTTATTTGAGTAAATCTCTTATTTTGTCAAATTAACATATTAATTAAACTGCAGCATTTACAGAAAAAAATTTGTTGTTTCTTGTTCTATCAACAAATTATAAATAAACGAGGCAAAATTTAGAAAACTTATTATTCAGAAGTGAAACTATTGTTTTGACTGAAAGAAAAGTCATCATTTTGTATTTATCATTCAAAGCTATAAAATTTTAAATTGATCTTTAAAAACGAAAATATATAGAACAAAATAACTATTAACTAACAAGATGGGAGAGAAAAAATGATTACCCCTAATAGCTTTAATTCAAATGGTTGTCACTAGTACATTTTTGCACCATACATTTTAATTATGAACTTTTTCCAACAACAACAAAAAGCCCTACTCAGCGTAACTGAATACGGGAAAGCTGTTACAACATCATATGGAAATTATGTAGGTTAAGTTCGATATAATAGTTTTAAAAGGAATAGATAAAACACTCAAGTGAAAAGAAATAAAAACAAAATATTCATGAAAATAAATTTATTATTCATTTAATGCCAAATTATAACTGACCTTCTAAATTCTCTCATTATTGGAAGTGTTCTCTTACGAAACCGAAAATCTATTTAAGTATATAAATAATTTCAAGAATTTTTTTAATCGTTTCCTTAACTAGCTCCACATTAAATTGATGAAGAACTCTGGAAGAGAGAGAATATTTAATATCGTTGAATCATGTATGATTGCTAAATGTCAAGATAGTAACTGGAATTTTTTTTTATTTTTAAATGATTTAAAGTGCATCATTATCTGATAAAATCCCAGAAATCGTTTAGTATTATAAAAATTTCTCTTGCACCTTTTATCCCAAATACAGTATTCAAATTTAAAAATGTAATTTAAGTACACCCAATTCTTTTTAGCGCGTTTTTCACGTAGTGGAACAAAAGCGCTATTATGACGCAAATTTCTTCGTTCCATATTTTGTCCTACCTTTTTCTCAGTCAATAAGCAACCAATTGACCTCGGGTTTCGGCATTTGGTCGCATTTGTGCCCTAGATCAGCCGAAATCATATTTAAATTTTCCCATAGTTTTCCCGAATTTTCCTACAAATTTTCCTGAATTTCGCTAGTTTATAACAAAATTTTCTCAAATTTTACCTAGTAAATTTATTGTTTGCAAAAAGTTTTTTAAAAAAAAATCTACCTGCATATTTCTTTTCAGCTCAATAGTAGTACATTTAGAGGAGTGGTACAGTACACTAATTTCTGTTAGTAAAAAGTTCATTAGTTGCATTATTGTAAAATACAACATGTGAAAAACGCGCTAAAATTACTTGGCCATGCCAATGATTGATATCTTGTTTTACACGCTTTTTATATAACATGGTGCACGAATTTGACGATTTTTTTATTTTTTTTTTTTTATTTAATGCATCTGCTGCTCATGGAATTTTTATCCAGTTAATAATAAACGTGCAAGCTTATTATCAAGTAGCGATGAATATATACATATATATAGTTGTTAACTAATAGTTTTATTACTAATTTCAATTAAAATTTTTATGTATTTTATGTACTGAAAGAATTAATTTTCACTGTACACTAATTAAAAACTTTTTGGTAATAAAGTGAATAGTTTGTTTTATAAATATGTAGACGGATTTTATTATCACTTTTTTGCACGGTATTTTGGGAAAATATTTAGTTTTTAATCTTGAACGATTTCTTAAAAAAGTGAAATACATTTCTAAATTTATCATCGGTCATACATTTTTAACTTTTTTTTTTGCAAGATTTTCTAGGAACGTATCTACCACGTAAAAATGATTTGGGTGGTAAATTTTAAAATATCCACGATGTTAGTTCAAAAAGATAGTTTGCTATATTTTGTAAATATAAGAAATTAATCCCAAAATTTTTTGTAATATTTTAATGTAGAATTTTTGTAATTTATCACAAAAATTTCTGTCATCTCTATTTAATATTCTCAAAATCGTCAGATTTTTTAATTAACTTTGCAATACTTCTGAATTCGTCATTGTTCTTGCTGGGAAAAAAAATTTTCTCCTTCCGTGCAAAAGGGCTGAGGATTGGTAATTACCACAGCAGACGGTACATTCCATGCGAACTGATATAACTTTTTAGTGTGGCATCATACAGGTGCATACCAACTGTCATAATGCAATTTTGACCCTTAGTTTCCTCCCCCAGAGGAAGGCACTTGATCTCTGATGCGAAATTGTACTAGGAATTTAATTTCGCAGAGAGCTCTCACGCCCAACAGGCACTCTAGTAATCTTTAAAATGCCGCAAAATCATACGACACTGTCGATTTTCTGCGTCATGAAAATCTCTTGACTTTTTACGTGGTCGAACCCGCAAATTTGGGCTTACAAGGCCAGTGCCTAACCAACTACAGCTGGCTATTTTTAGCAATTTTATCAACATATAATTTTTAAAATATTTCAATCATTTACTAAATAACTATTTGATAGCGACTTCAAAATTTTCCATTTAATTAATTGCCTTATTTTAAAGCTTTTTGAATTATTAGAACAAAAATTCTTGTGCAAAGTTAAAAAAATTGGATTTTTCATCAACATACACTTGTTTCTGCAAGTCTGCGTACAGGCAATCATCTTACGTATTTATGCGATAATCACTATTAAGATCTCGCTTCAGAAAATCAACATACCTGTCAAGGATTCTTCAAAATTTCCTTATTAAAACAAAATTTCATTTAACATTTAAAAAAAATAAGGATGACCACCAAATAATCACCAACCTTCCGCACCAAACGCCTGCGTACACTTGCAAAATAGAGCTTTTAAGGACCTTTAATTGTAAAATAATTGCACTAAATCCTGTTTTTAAGTAATTATAAGCTTATTTTACGATTTATTTAGGATTTGAGATTTGAAAACCTTTTTGGTTTCATGGTAGGCAACAGAATAGATATCGATATACACGTGTGCAAAAATTAAGGACGAGACGGTTTTTTCAATATAACTTTGTACAAAAGCATTCCAAATCAACACATTTAATAACGTAAGAGCCCCAATACGTAAGGACATGAGTAATGTAAGCAACACTTACTAAAAGAGAAATCAGAGGGATAAAAAGAAGCTTTATTGAAAAAGTAGCTTGGAGCGCAATGCGACTGAAGGCCGAAACATCCCTGTGATGGGTGTCCAGCAAGAAATATCCGGTCTTTAGTAGGGGATATGATCTCCCCTGACTACTAGGCAGGTTTTACAGCGTCTGCCCATGCTGAGAATGAGGGTGTCGAGTTGTTGAGGCATTGCTGCCCATTCGTCTTGCAGCGCCAATCGAAGCTCCGGAATCGTTACTGGTGGTACGAGCTGCCAAGCGTCTGCTAGAAAATCCCATACATGCTCGATGGGATTGAGATCTGGATATCGTGCCGGCCAATCCATACGTTCAATATCCTCACTCTCTAAGAGCTGTTCGGCAGCTACTGTGCGATGACATGGTGCATTGTCGTCCATGAAAAGGAACTGCGGACCCATAGCGCCTCTAAAAAGACGCACATATGGAAGAAGAATCTCGTTACAATAACGGGTCCCGTTGACTGAACCTGCGTCGAAGATATGGTCTGTACGACTACCAAGCATGCCTCCCCAAACGAGAACACCGCCACCTCCATACCTGTCCCTTTCAATGATGTTCGAGGGATGATTGCGGCTTCCCCGCTCTCTCCAGATGAGTATGCGATGAGAATCGCTACTCAGACTGAATCTGCTCTCATCTGTAAAGAGTACTCGTCCCCATTCATTGTCTCCAATTCCGGTATTCCCGGCACCACAGAGAACGCCTTCTCCGATGGGCAGGCGTTAGAGGTACACACCGTACAGGGCGTCGTGCAAACAGACCACCACCGTGCAGTCTTCTGGCCACGGTAAAACGCAATATCGGTCGTCCAGTCGCCTGTGTCTAGAGATTTCTCCCGCTGTCTGCCACCTGTTTCTTCTGGCCTGTAAGGCAATATACCGGTCATCTGCGGGTGTGGTTCCTCTTGGAAGACCACTACTGAACCCCCGGATAGCTGTTCCTGTAGTTTGAAATTGTCTCCAAAGTCGTGAAACGATGCTGTGAGCAATTCCGAACTCTGCAGCCACTTGTAACACTGCGACCTTCCTCCATCTTCCAAATGATTCGACTGGTAAAAGCATCCAGATGTCGTCTAACAGATTGATTATTCGCCATTTATTGCTGAGGCAGCAACTCGGTGTGATTTTAACTGCTATACGGTGTGCAATCTCTTACACCGACAACATGCTTAACTACTCAGACACTCCCCCATTACGTCTACCTGCATATCTGCGCATGTGCTACCGTACATCACCTCACTTAATCTCCTGATTGGTCTTTCTGTCCACTCTGCCTCTTCGTTCAGCTGATATGCTAATTTTTCGACTTCGTCCTTAATTTTTGCACACCAGTGTATTATTGAAACAAAAATCACCAGAAATATTCAGAAAAGGGGGAAATGTTTAAAGAAATTGCTGAAACTGTTAATAGGAGACATTCATTGATCCAAAAAAGTGTTCATAAACCACAAATCAACTAAAATTTTAACGTCCATGCCAAGATCCGGCCGCCCGTCTGCAGGTCACCTCGAGAATCTTGCTTTGTAATTCGCTCTATAAAAATAAATCCGACTATAAGCTTCACAAATATCTAAAAGTGTAGCTATCTTGGGAAAAAATGTGACTTAAACCTCAATTTGAAGGGAACTGAAGATTGATGACTATCATGGCCGAGTTGTAAAGAAACCATTCATCTCTCGAATGAAAAGAGCTAAAAACCTTTGCCAAAAAACATCTAAATAGGACACATAATTATTCGAAAAATATAATATATTCATTAGAAAGTATTTTTTTGTAATTTAACATCAAAAAGAACAAAAATATGCCGGCAAAAATTCCTGGACAGATTTTAAGAAAGGGAATCCTTTTTCGACTATCAAACATGGCGAAAGAGACATAATGTTTGGGGGTGCATTGGAAGCCTTTCGGCTAGTAATCTGGAATTTGTTGAATCATTATACAAAAATAAATACTTGAACTTATTGAAGTAAAATATCATGACATATGCCGAGAAACCTGCGGTGAGTGATGATTTTATTTTTAGTAGGACAAAAGAACCAAGCAAATGGCTAACATTGTGAAGAACTGGCATGTCCCTTACCAATTCTGTAAGCCATCCTAGTCCCCAGACCTAAGCACAATACAGCATTTGTGGGAATTACTCGAGTAAATAATCAAGGAGAACGCAATAACATCCAAAGAAATGCTTAAATCTGTTACAGTAGAAAAAGGAACAAAATAACCACAGAAGAAACAAGTTTGTTGAATCCCCGCCAAATATGTTGAGAAAGGTTATAAAAGGAACATAATATCTTAAAAAGTACTAACTTTTAGTTACAATCTATTATCATTAAGGTTTTTACTAGTGTACTGATGGGTGGCTTGGAGGCTGGAAGGCTTAGATGCTGATCGGGTTTTAAGATGGTCCCTAAGACACATGCAATTTGTGTGTATTCCCCTTGTTTCTTGTTGACAGGATGTTGTCGCATTCCTTAGTTGAGGGGGTCACAACGGCTGGTCAGCAAAGTTGAATGAACTCATAATTTGGAAGAGTCGTCGCGAAATTTGTGACTCTGCGCTTGGTTCCTGACCAATGGTTAGGCAGGACCAAAGTGCGTGCGGATGAAAAAGGGGGTAATTTGCCTCCACTTAAAAGGAGGAACCGGGACATTTCTCGGCAGATATTACGCAGATTTTACACAGATTTACAGAGATTTAGAGAGAGATTTTACAGATTAGCAGAAGACCTATTACCATGATTTCAGATTAAGAGAGTTGAATTTAGGCCGTCCAAGTACCACCCAGCTCCATGCCTCCGTTTCAGATAAGTGGAATGTTGCTGTATTCTTATTCTAAAAATTGAATAGTGTAATTATTTTAACTTAGTAATGTTTTAAACATAATAAACGAATTTAACTTCATTGTTTTATTAATTGAGTTTTAAAGTACTAACCACTAATATGATGCAGACATAAGTGAAATTAATCGAACCTGCGTAAGACATAATATGTTAAATTAATGAAGTAATTGTAGCGCTGCATCATCTGGTGCCAAGTGACCAGGATTCGAGGAAATTTTTTTTTCACCTCTTTCGTTCACGCGTGAATTTTTTAGATGAATTTGGGCAATCGCTAATGTGTTGTGTTCGAATGTATAATAAATTTAAGATTGTTGTAATGTTGAATACATTGGCGTTAACTTTAAAGCAAATTATTTTTCCTCGCAAGTTTAATTTTTAATTTCCTCGGTAGATTAAAGGTTGCAAAGTTTTTTTTTTTTTCGATCCCATATTGTTCTAATGTATTTAGGCACTGGTATATTGGATGGAGATGGATCCTTCTCTTTGTAAGAATGTTAACATAATTTTTTTTTAACTTCATTCTGCCGATAATTTTATCTTAATTGCAACTCACCGGTTTTAGATAAAATTCGCATAATGCCTCGTTCTCGTCAGGCCGATCCTGTTCAATTGCATACTACTTCCGATCGGTTTAATTTAATTGAGTTGATCCCACAATTTGCGGGCAGTGAGGGTTCGAGTGTTAGAAAATTTTTAAATAAAATTAACGAAGTTGCGAAGTTAGGCAATTGGGCAGATAATGAGAAAACTGCAATTTTGAAACTCAAACTTTCAGGTGTAGCGGAAGAATTTTTTTTTGCTGACCCCAGCAATAATGATATTCACGACTTCGAACAATTGTCTCAAATTCTCCTTAAGAGATTCGAATGCACGGTTCCATTGTCCACAAAACTTCAACTGTTCTCCGTTTGTCAGCAGGGAATTTCTGAGACTGTACAGGAATTCGCATCTAGAATCAAAAAATTGGGAAATCAGGTTTTCGAGTCGCATAACGTTGTGGCATCGTTGGCAGTCCGACAGGCGAATGATCAACTTCTACAATCGAGATTCATTAGTGGGCTGAAAAATGATATTAGAAGATTCGTATTGGCGAGGGACCCCACGACATTCGAACAGTCCATTTCGGCCGCATTGTTAGAGGAGCAGCATCAGAGACTTAATGAAATAGCGACAAACGATCGCGCGGGATCGGGAGAGAATAACAGAGAATCAGCGATTGTTTCAGCTCTTGCGGAACGCGTACAGGAATTAAATATAAGAGTGGGTAAACTACAACAAACCAAGGACTCCGTAAATGCATATCACTCTGATTCATCGAGAAATTTCCCTCGCAGAAACCCCGTTTCATTTCAATGTTATTATTGTCAACGGATAGGTCATAAGCAAAACGAGTGCCGAAAACGGATGAGAGATGAAAGCCTCACAGAGAATACACTTGGGTTTCCGGGACGTTCGCGAGGAGGTAGAAACGGTTATTCACAGAGAGAGAGATACAATGTCACGCAGAATAGGGGAGTGATTTATGAATCACCGCCCTCGGGAGGTTTTCGGGGTGGTTTTCAAACACATTTTCACGGTCAAAGGAACGCAGGGAATTTAAACTTTCGAGGAGGGAGACGTCATTAGAACACGGGCAATTGGGCGATCTCTCTCCAAATTGTAATGTTAACTTACCGATTGTCGAGGCAAGCTCTGGGGGCCATAAGTTCAATATTTTAATTGATTCTGGAGCTTCTGTTTCACTGTTGTCAAATTCTCTTTTCGACAAAATAAAGAATAAATATATGAAACCGTTGGAAGTTCTTGTAAAAATCAAGGCAGTAAATAACGGGGAAGTGGAAATAGTGGGTTGTTATAAGATACATTTAGCTTTAGGGAAATTTCATTGTGAGCAAATTTTTTTTGTCACTAAGCAGGAATTAAATATTGGTTACACAGCGATCTTGGGCTTCGATTTTATTAAACTTAGGCACGCGATGTTAGATACGAAATTTAATTGTTTGAGAATAGCTGAGAATTCCATTCCATTTGTTAATTGTGAAATTTCGTTGCAAAATGACACTGTGTGTGATATATTTGGAATTTTGGAAAATAAAACTATTATTGGTCCAAAGCAGGTTAAAAATGTTCGTTTTAAGGTACCAGTTTTGCCTCATTCTAGTGTAGTTGCGACTATTGTTGGTGCTGCTAAATTAAAAAATAAGGGTATACATATAAATTCACCGCATGTCACTTTTGATTCTCAACTTAACACAACCGAGTTACAAATTACGAATAATTCCGAACACATAATAACTTTAAATAAAAACATGAAAATCTGCACTGTTAATAGTTATGAAGAATTTTCGGTAGATTTACCAATATCACAAGATACCTTACCCGAATTATCTGAAAAAGACTTTAACTTCTCTGGATTAGATCCTAGAACAAAGAATAAATTAATGCAACTTTTAATAAAACACAAAGATGCTTTCGCTCGATCAACCGCTGAATTATCCGCCGCTAATACAGAACATCATAGAATATTATTGCAGCATAATTACCCAATTAGATGTCCGATTTATAAAATCCCATTTAATCTTCGGAATGAATTTAGGAAACAAATATCTGATTTAGAGAGTGCGGGCATTGTGTCAAAATCTAGATCTCAGTATAACACACCTGCTTTATTTGTCAGACAGAGAGATAAATGGCGTTTAGTTCTAGATTTTAGGAAGCTGAATGAAATTACGTTGACTCAGGATTTTGCTATACCTACTTTGGACGACATTCTTCATGAGATTTCGGGGTCGAATTATTTTTCCGCTTTAGACATGAAGTCCGCATTTAATCAAATACCACTTCATAATAGAGATAGACATAAAACGGCTTTTTCTACACCTGACGGTGATAAATACGAATTTAATAGACTTTGTTTTGGTCTTAAAAATTCCCCTAAAGCTTTTCAATCCATAGCGCAGGAAATATTAGGAGATTTACTTCACAACGGCGCTCTAGTTTACATAGATGATATAATTTTGTTTTCAAAAACCATCCAAGAACATTTCGAACTGATTAATAAAGTGTTAGAGCGTTTCGAAAATGCTAATCTTAAATTCAATCCAGCTAAGTGCCAGTTTTTAACTAAGAAATGTAAATTTTTGGGGTTTGTTGTCACACCGGAGGGTATACTCATTGATAAGGATAAGACGATCACAATTAATCAGTTTCCTGTTCCGATAGATCAGAAACAAATAAAATCTTTTTTAGGATGCTGTAATTTTTATAGAAGGTACATTAAAAATTTTGCCAAACGTACACTGCCTTTAACAAATCTTTTGCGAAAAGATACTCCTTTCGAATGGACTTCAGAAGCTCAGGCTTCATTCGATGATATTAAGAACGCTATTCTAAATCCACCTGTCTTGGCTCTACCTGATCTTGCCGCAGAATTGCAAGTCACGACTGATGCTTCTTCCTCGGGTATCGGGGCTGTTTTAGAACAGAGGTATCCTAATTCAGAAGTTAAACCTTTATATTTTTTTTCAAAAAAGTTGAATCCTTCGCAATCTAAATACAACGCCACGGTCCTTGAATTTTTCGCAATTTACACAGCTCTAAATTTTTTTAGGCCTTTTCTTTTGGGGAGGAAGTTCAAAGTTTTTACGGATCACAAGCCTTTAGTAGGGTTCTTATCTAATAAAAATCCCTCTTCTAAAATTCTACGTTGGAAATTGTCACTTGAAGAATTTAATTATGAAATTCATTACGTAAAAGGATCTTTGAATACCGTCGCCGATCATTTATCTCGTTATGTCAACATTATTACTTTGGCTTTACCTGATTCTGGTGATCTAATACAAATGCAGAAAAACGACGAATCGTTAAAAGACATCCTACTAAAAATTAATAATAAAGAATTTAGCCCACGAATTAGCAGTTATTTTATTAATGAGGAGGGAGTGCTATGTCATTTTTCTAAGCGCCCAAATAAGTCACCCAGAACTGCCATGAGAAAACAAGTTTGTGTTCCTCATTGTCTTAAAGCGAAAGTTTTGGAATCAATTCATTCGGAATATGGAGGGCATCTTAAATTTTTTAAGACTTATCAGAGACTTAGCGAAAATTTTTTTGGCCAATATGTACAAGGATGCTAAGAATTTTGTTCGTTCTTGCATCAATTGTTTAACTCGAAAAAACGCTTTCAATATTCCACTAGCCCCACACCAGCCAATGGAACAGAGCCATTTGCCAGGTGAAACTTGTCATATGGATATTTTTGGTCCTTTAAAAACCACGCCTAGCGGGAATAGTTATGTCCTTTCCATGATAGATGCATTCACCAAATACATTCATATCGTTCCACTTCCTGATCTTAAGTCCAGCACCATATCTAAGGCTTTCTTTGATAATTATATTGTACACAGGGGCTGCCCTCATAAGTTGGTTGTCGATAACGCCACTTATTTTAAAAGTTCTGAGTTCCTGGAATTTTGTAGGGTCATGGGTATCCAGAAACGACATATTTCAACTTATTCAGCTCACGTAAATGGAAGAGTAGAGAAGCCAAATCAATCGCTGGCTAACATCCTTGCAGCAATCACTCATGACACAAACGACTGGGATGGACAACTCCCTCACACTATGTTAGCTTTAAATTCAGCTATTCACGAGGCCACTTTCACTTCACCCTTCTTTTTAGAACACGGCAGAGACATTCGTCTGTCGTACACATATCAAAAGAGCTCTGATACATCACAAAATACGTATGAATACGTCGAAAGACTTTTACCTTCATTAGAGAATATTTTTCAGAAAGTCCTAGATAATTTAAAAAATCAAGAAGCATCGCACATCGCTCTTAGCACAAAGAATACAAAGTCGCATCATTACGATTATCAAATTGGTTCTTTATGTTTTATCAGGACACCTAACCTTAAATCTAAATTGTCTCCAAAACTCAGACCCAAGTTCGAAGGTCCCTATAGAGTTGTAGAACGGTTTTCCAAAGTGAATTACAGAGTTCAGCATGTCGAGCATCTGAGAAAGAAATTTAACACGCATGTCAACCGAATGATTCCTTTTATAAAAAGATTTAAATATTTGCATTTGAACAATTTGGATGAAACTATAACAGTAGATACAGAAAAAAAAAATGTTTGTGAGGAACAGAGATATAATTTAAGGAATCGTGTGAATTCGAATATTTAGATTAAACTTATTACAGTGTTTCAAAATAAATAAATTAAATTCATACATAAAATTTTAATGTTTACTTTGTTCATATTATTGTCGACATTTTGTTATCGAAGAAGGGTCCATGCTTATCTTAAAATACTTCAAAGATTGTTGTCGGGTAGATTGTAGGAATTCATTTTGTATCAATGAGAATTAATTGTATTTTATTATGTTGGTACTTGTATAAATATCAATATTATATACATTGATGTTTTTTTTTAAATTTGTTTTTGTCACTCATATGCTTTTGCATGTATGTTATTTCAAAATATATACTGTGGACACAAGGTACATGTCTACAATAAGTCAGGAAATATAGAGAAAGGTCTCTTGTATAACTCATAAATCAGTGAATTACTATTTTAGCTATGTGTGTAGTCCCACACATGCTCCATGTGTTTTTTAGTATGCTCATTCTACGTATTTTGTTATTGTGTTTCATTTATACATTATCTCTTTGTGAATTTCATTGTTGCTTAGAAGTATTAAATTTTGAGCTATTAAACGTTGGTTTTATCATGTTATTATAATAAAATATATGTTATTCTTGTTTCTTGCAACCTACTTATTGAATTCTTATTGTGGATGCATTATCATTTATGTTTATTTTGAACTTTATTGTTTTCGCCAGTACCTTATGATAGTGTAGAAGAAAGTAGCTATTTTGCCATTATTATTCTTAATTACAATTGTGTTTTATGAATTTTGATAATATTCGAGATGGTTGTTTGTTTTATTCTGTGTTGGCCATCGCACTAGTAAAATTTTATTCACACTAAAGGAATTTCTATGATATGTTTAAAGTATAGTTACTAGTATTGTGTTCTTGTACTCTCGTTTTAGAATGTTTTTGAGTAGTTGAGTTTCAATTGTCCATAAATTAGGTATTCAGTTTTTTTTTTTTTTCTTTCGGTTTTGTCGATTTATGAATTTTTCTCTCTCCCTCCATGATGTACCACTCGGTATAAGTGTTGATTGATTAAGTGAAGTTAGTTTTGATTTCGTGTTTTTGGTTCATTATAATTTTTTTTTTATGAAAATTCTTGGTCATATTATTTAGTATTGAGGTAGATAAGTCTTGTGTTCATTCTGTACTTATGAAATTGTTTTGAATACTTAGTGGGTTAGAGCATGAATTTTTTTTTATAAGTTGAATTTCATTATGTGAAGAGTGTTGATTACAATTGAGTTAAGATTGTTCGTGATATATTTGAATACTGATGCGAATTATTTCCGGAAGTTATGTTTATCGAATTGTTAAAAAGGTACAGGGAAATTGTTGTCATTATAGTTGTATTAGAATCTAGCGGGTTATGTGAATTATTTTCGGTAGTTATGTTTAGCGAATTGTTAAAGAGGTACAGGAAACTGTTGCATTATGGTTGTATTAGAATCTAGCGGGTTATGTGAATTATTTACGGAAGTTATGTTTAACGAAGTATTGGAAGAAGAGATACAGAGAATTGTTTTATGAGTTTGTGAATTAATATGATTATTCAGGTATTTAGTTAAGTGATTTAGTAGAAATGATTGAGAATTAGAGTTTCAGTTGTCGAGTTAGTTCTGTTTTTGAGAGATAGTTATCTGTTTGTAGCGTTAGTTAATTGTTAGCGGATCGTATTGGTTATAAGGTTTTATGGCTATGTTGTTGAGAGTCAGTATTCGAGTTGCCGATAGTCGATTTTGGTGAATTAGTTATAGTAATGGGAATTAATATTTTTATTGTTGAACAAAATTTTTTTTGTGTCTGTGTTGATGACATGCGAATCGCTCTGTTCAGTGCACAATTATAGCACTCAAAGGTTAGAGTGAAGTGTTTTCGTTTTTTTTTTTTCGCCTTCTATTTTTTTTATATATAGACTTAAAATCCATTTTTATTAATGGCCACAATTTTAATAATCTCGTCTACTTTTAGTAATAAATTTTTTTGTTTCTTAACCTTGGGTTTGCATCCTGATCACATGCATATTCATCGTTTTGTAATAAGGAAAATGCACGCCTAAGTTATACTATTCGTACGCAATTCTCATGGTGAATTTGTCATTCCTTTATGCTATTGATTTTGTTGTACGTTGTATTTCAAATGCATGCTTAATTTAATTAGTACTCAAGGCTCAGGGTGAATTTATATTCCTTATGCTCATTGACTTTGATGTACGTTGCAATTTCTTATGTAATCATGCCATATTGTTATCATGTCGAATTTCGATGTTAGGTGATGCAATGTTGTGATGATTTTCTGTTTTTTTGCATTATACTCATAAATAATAATAATTTTCTTCATCATGTCGTTCTGCGATGATCAGTGAGAAGGAGGAGTTGGCATAATTATACAAAATATCTGTTTAACTTTCATGCCAGACATCGGAAATGTTGTTTTTACCCATTTTACTATGCATACATGTCGCGCCAAAATCTGTGTCACAATCAATTTTTTAAGTATTTACTTCTTGTATCTTTATATATATATCACTTGTTTTATTATATTACATATTAATCACTGCTGTGTTATGTACACAATTATACTGTTACAATGTTTTCGTGAGTGCAATTCTTTTGTGTAAATTATGCGGTAGCCCAGATCTCATCTCAAAATTCGAATTTTATGAATTTTTTTTTTCTTTACAAGACGTTC
>BMAO01019029.1:0-65849 GCA_019973975.1 Trichonephila clavata
CAGAGTGTCATCCCACAAAAAGTCCGCATAATTAAAGAGAACTGTGATAGTATAGATGGAATTCAAGAAATTGTACCACCAGGGAACCCTCTTTTAATTATGCAAATTGAGATTAACCTGACTGATGAAATCATAATGGACGAAACACCTAAAGAGGTATTATAATTCTTACTCTGGAATGTCAGCTAATGTCATAAATGTCAACTCTAAAATGTTGGCATCATATGAAACACAAAAGAATTCTCTTCGACGCATTAAGGTAGAGAAACTAATTTAACACATTCAATATTTTCACAATTAGATTTAAAATTAGAAGTTTTTTCATTAAGATCAGGGATGCAAGTTGAAATTGATTCATCTGGTTGTTGAGTTCTGAAGGGAAACTTCTACACTGTGAGTATGTTGATACGTTTGCACAAATATTCTTTAAGGAATTGGAATATATCACTATAAGGGTATATTTGCTATTTTGTAAAATGTTGACATAAGGCAAGTTTTAAGACATAGGCCAACTAGGCCCAGGCACAGCGTCTCGGCATTGAAGAGGAGTGTCTCCTCTCGTTGTCAACTCGGTCTAATTAAGATCATAATCCAAATAATTTTAATCTCGTCACATTTTATTTTCGGACATATTCTTCTAAAAACTGGGAAATTCTAACTGAATGCCAGCTGGAAACACCGACAAAACTGCATTGTTATAGCATGTCCGTCGTCTGGGCATAGGCCTACCACTCTACATTGTCACTACTCATTTAATCGAAAGGTGGCAGTCAAAAGAGCCAGTTAGCGTCAAAGTTTGTGAAATAGTGAGTCTCGTACATTTATTTGTTACATACTACCGTTTGTGTGAGTATTTGGCAAGGTACGTCCACTTAATTGGATCGCAAGTGGAGTCTACTTTTGCATAGGGGCCCTAGAAGGCTTGAGATGTCACTGGATGTAATTAGCAGTTGTTAATTTCTAATTGAAAAAATACAGTGTTGCCGTGCATATGTGCTTAATAGTATATCTGTTTCTTTTGGTTCCTCTTGTAAAGAGATGCTCATATGTGTGCGAATGATTTAAAATATCGTTTTATTACATTCATCTCCAGAGAAAATCTTATAGATCAAAAAATTGAATTTACATTGTATTATTATTGCTTTTTGTTGATTGCGTTAGTACAATGGACAATAAACAAAATATGAATAATAGTATAATTCGATAATAATACATCGTGGATCGATTCGTTTTGTGTATATATATAGATATATACTTCCCCTAAATTTTAATATTTCTGTAAAAATTTACTATGAAAACAATACTACCAACATTACTGCCATTTGTTATTCATAATTTTTAAGCAATTTTTTTCTTTTTTATTTAAATGTTTTGCAAATAATGCCAAATTAATGCGCGGGGAATCCTATGATTCTCAAAAACTTCGGGATCCTTTTACAAAGAGATTTTGTAAGAGAATATTAATCAGCCCCAGCCATTACGGGATTTAAGTTTAATCTTCGTCAATCTTAGGATAAATACGCCTGGGTTAATGAATCATCATTGTTTAAGGTATCCCACTGGTTGCGACAACTTTATTTTTAAAAAAAGGAGATATGGGGATTTTTTTGTTATTTTTAGATTTGTTTAGTGTATTTTAAAAAAAAATGTGCTAAAATTAAGAAGAGAAAAAGAAATTATTATTACTAAAATGGGAAAAAATAGGTAAAAATTGACAAAAAATAGCATAAACGCGGCCCATTCTGCACCAAATGTTTGTAAACAAATTTTCAATTTTTTCAATCTAATGTGTTGCTATATTATTCAATTTTGAAATGATCTTCAGGATAAGAGATATTTTCATTTTTACAAAAACTAGAGCACTTTATCTTAGTTACTAAATGAAATTGCTTAAGAAAACAGTGATTATATTCACATAAGGAACTGTAAATTTTGTAATAAAACAGTGATTGGCCAATCTGAGGGTTAAAACACTTCTACTATTATACATAACATACACAAAAAATTTCAGTTAATTACTTTCAAAACCTTTTTAGCAATGGCTGTCCCCGTTTAAGCCTTTTCAAAAAATCACAATTCGAGTAAAACGCGTTTTAAGGTACGGCATCTTGTTTAAAGTAATGGCATCTGCTTTTACTAAAGCATTTGTCGTTTTTGTTCTATTGAACGAAAAATAATAAACTTGGTGTTTTTATAAAGCTAATAAAATGGCCCATAAAATAAAATCATAAAAAAATTGTCAATTTTTGGCAAAATTCACAGTTTTAGGGTAGTCGGATACCTTAACTATTAACTATTTGTCTATTATTCACTAACTAACAAATTATTTTAGCAAATTTAAAATATATTTTCTTGAAGATCCTTTATATTCCTAAGAACTGTTATTTGGTTTCCGTTGTGTGTGATTTTAAGAAACCAGGTTGAAGTTTTTAATCTCAAAAAAAGTCAATGAAATATTACTATGATGCAAAATTTTTTTGTCATGTGAAAAAGTCCATGATACAAAACTTAGTGACTTGTCCTTTATCTCGTGATTTTGCATGGATATTAAATGGGAAATGTTTTGATATTGAATGTTCTATAAAGATTCTAAGGAAGAATTAATTACTGCCCAATACCTGTTCATATTAATTTCAGGTTTTTCGATATTTTTGTGCACATAATTGATAAAAGTTTTATTAAAAATCAAGAAATAATGATTTATAACCTCACATAATCTCGTTTTTTAAATATACTTTAATGTTGTATACTTTGTATTTAAAAAAATGTATGTATTAATGTTTTGTTATAAAAAATATTAAAAAAATCATGTTTCATATTCTTGTATAATGTAATATATACTATGAAATTATTTCATGAAATCAATCGTTATAAAAACATTTAATATTACTTATAATACAAACATTTTACATGAAATATGCATAAAAATGTACAAGGCACATGTAACCATAATGAATATTGTTCTAAGTATATAATGCTAGCGTACTAAAAAATATAAAAATACCAAATGACTAATATATTTTTTATTAACAAATCGATAGGTTAGACCTTTTGAAAATAAATAATTCATATTTTAAGCTTTGTAGAAATATTTAAAATGAAAATATTTCTACCGAAATAGTTACATCCCACATAATTCAAATTAAAATATTTATTACATCCTAACTTATCAAATACTATATTAAAATGAATAAATGTACTTAAAATCAGATATCAATTTTTACAATGTCAAGCAAAACTAGAACATTTTATATGGACTCTACATTACTTTATAGTTAAGAGAAACGAGTAGGTAGGTCATATCAAACTTTTCCATGATAATATTGCTCTAAAGCTGGTTGAGTTGCAAATGTACCTTTTCTAGGACCTTTTATGAAATAACCTGTCATATAATGTCCTCTCACACAAGCAGTATCAACACCAGTTGCATATGGGTAGAACTGTAATTGTCTCTTATGATCATGACCAAAATAGATGTGTTCAGGTCCTCGCCACTGAGACGCCCAAGGGTATGTTGGAACATCATCTTTGTCTAGAAATTCTTCTCTTGTTGGTCTCCACCCGCCAGGGCACTTGGGATCAGCAATAACTGTTCTGATATTCATAATGGTATAAGGTCGGTTATCTTTTACAGGTACACCTCCTGGTAAAAATCCAGCATGCATGACGTATGCATTCATACTAGGAATATGAAATACGTACGGAATATCTCTAAGCCATGCAACTTCGTCTACAGTTAAATTTGCCATCCATTTGTCCATGGGAATAAATTCATAACTAGTGTTATGCAGTTTCGAGAAGACTCTCAGTAAGGTTTTTTCATCATTGTTACCCCTCACCGTGAGACATGATGAACAGTTTTTGACAAACCGAAGAACTTCGAGGTTTTTTGGACCTTTTCTTGTAATATCACCAGTGTAGATTTTCAAAACTGTGTCGTTGAGTTTGTGATTTTTTATGAGTAATTGCTGTTCGTCATAGCATCCATGCTGATCGCCGATGACGATGACTTCATTAAACTTATCTAGGAAATCTTTGGTCAGTTTTTGGAATGGTTCTTTCGGGGGCACATGCCTTTCTGGAGTGACTGGTTGACATTTATGGTCTGCAAAGATTTTTGATAAGACGCCAGTGCTCATACATACCAGAAGTACGAAGCTCACTGCTTGAAATTTTAGTATTCTTATCATTTTTCTGAAAGAAATGTTGAAATAATAAACATTATTAACAACTAACTTTAAAAAGCTTTGTTATGAAAAGTCGAAATGAATTATAGAATATTCGGTATGCACACTTAGACATGGCAGTTTAAAAAGATTGGAAAACTTTAAAAGTAGAAGAAAACAGGGGGGGGGGGACTTTCTTTTGAATGGGAAGTCTAATGAAAAATTAAAGGCGAAACCTTTGTGGAAGAAACTTTCTCGTTTATTAACAATAGTTTCGTAAAGGGACATTTTAAGGCAAGGATCGTTTGGGACCGAGCCAGGGGCCTTGTCTCGTTCTCAATTCGACCTCAATAAAATCGTAATCCAAATAACTAACCATCATATGTTATTCCTGGTGATATTCTTTGAAAAACTGGGAATTTCGGACTGTATACAAACTGGCAACAGTAGTAAGACTGCATTATTATGGTTTGTCTGTCACTCGTTTCTGGGCCAAGATCTACTAACATTACCATCATTACTCTTAGTCAAAAAGTCAATTTATGCCTTTGATATTGTGAATCATACACATTTATTTTTTACAATTTGTATGAGCATTTGACTGGGAATGAATACGAGGGTTGATCAAGAAAAAGGTTACAAATCGAAAACAGAAATATTTATTAACAATAGACAGAAAATACTAAAAAGAATTAAGAGCCATACGTGCCTATCATTTTTCGACATAATCACAAAGTCTACTTAGGTATTTTTTAGAATGCAGAACCAACTTGTTTAACCCGTCTTGATAGAAAACAGGTCCCTGTTCATTGAGCCAGGTCTTGGCGGATGTTTTCCCAGCACTGTGTCTTGGAATATCGTAGCACATATGCTGCACACTACCATAGCTCAGTTCCAACTCTGACGAAATTTCACTCAGATCCGTCGATTATTTTGAATCATTTCTTCAATTCGTGCCGAGTTGATTTCTGTCGTCGAAGAGCTTGGCCGGCCGCTCCCTGCCATATCGCGGTTTTCAACATCCTGTCTACCTGATTGAAAAGAGTGACAACATTTCGCTACATGTTGTCTGCTCATTGTTTCTTCACCATAAACTTCCCCGATTTGACTGTGAATGTCAGATGAGGACACATTTTTTGCCCATAAAATTCAAATAACGGCTCGCACTTCCAAATGAGACCAATTTCCTAAGCTCTTGCCATTTCAATCGTCCTGAACCGCTTGGGAACTTTCCCTATCTACCCTCAAACCAGCTGTAAGACAAGTAGTGTCATTTGTCTCCACTATGGGGAAACAAAATTTCTCCACAATATGTAGTTTTCAAATGCTGTGGCTTGTAATCTTTTTTTCTAATCGTCCCTCGTATTATATACTGAAAGGTATCGCAGGTGGGGTCTACTTTTATCTAGGTTTCCAGGGTCTCAAGAAGTTTTAAGATGTCACTGGTCCCAATAGCACATAAAAAGATCTTTTTATTTTTCAGTTAAAATAGAATATCATTTATATATGTGTCAATTACGAGGAGAAGGCCCTTATATGAAAATTTTTGAAATGCTTCTAGTGGGTCTGTTTCAATATTCGGTAGTCCTACGTAGCTGAAAATACCGAGAGGATCGAGAGTTTTGAAATAGTAAAAGGCATAGATACTCTTTATTTATGGAATAAAAAAGGCAAAAGAAAGCTGCTACTGAATTTAAAGAGGAACTTATGTATAGAAAACTAGTTGTTTGAGAAATGTATGACGTTACTTGTTGTATTCCAAAAATTTCTACAATCCTTCGTTACCGTTATGAAATATGAGTTATTGATAGGACTTCTTACTCTGAAATTATTTGTGCTTTCATCCTTGATTTTAACACAGCGTGTATTCTCTAAATCTTTATAATTCATTACGGTAACATTGGGTCTATATAACATTTTTAAAAGTTGATCAATCTCTTTTTAAATCCCCTTATCCGCATATAAACAGAAATAAATGCCTAAGACTTTGATGTCTTGTCTAAGACTGGAGGATTGAACATTTATAATAACTGTAACATAAAAAGAAAGGTTATACTCACCTGTAATACATGTCAAACATAGCATAAACCACGAAAAATTACTTTGATGCATATTTCTATATGTTTAATGATAGTAAAAATATTGGATGATTAACATTAAAGGAGAGCTAGTATTCAATTATACTAGAATTGAATAGTTTTATTGCAGATTAGTTATTTGTTTACGAACTGAAATACGCAACATTACTCATAAAATGATTATTTTTTTAAAAAAAAACTTTTTTTCCTCTTATTAAAAAATAAACCCCAGAAATCATTTAAAAAAATGCAGATAATAATAAGTAAAATAAAATGTAAAATTTTAAAATTATTATAAAGAGCTTTTATTAAATTGATGTATACTACATTCTACTTTACCAAAAAATAAAAATGAAAAGCTTTAATGGTATGTTACAAAAAATTCACAACTTTTTCTATTTCAGCTTATTATTTAATTTGTAAAATTTCTTAAAATTCTAACTTATGAAAATCGAAAAACATTAATATGTGTTTAACTGAAATTTGAGTACCGATATAAAAATACAAAATACATTTTCCTAAATGTAAAATAGCAAATTTAGTGTACCCTTTTAAGACAAGAAAATAATATATTAAGGATTAAATGATTGTACTGAAATTTCTCATGATATTATACTTCAATAGATAATAGAGGATTTATTTTTGAGGCTAATGAATGAATAATTATAGATGATAGTGTGAAAAGAGGAGAGATACTAATTCTAAGGCTTTAAAATTACGTCCAAATTGGTATTTCATTGATTTCTTCCAATAGTTTTTATAGCGCATATGCTTTTCTTATTAGGGCACGATACCAACCAATGTATTCACTTCCGTAAGGATCTGCAATTAAGCCCAAAAAAGTAGAATTACTCAACATTTGGGTAGAAGGGTATCCTGTGCATTCATCACCATTATTGAGAATGGTTGAATCAAAGCACACACATAGTGGCGTAACATACACCTTCGCATTGCGGGGAGGGGGATGGCAAAGCCTGGTTGAGAGACTCCAAGTATGTATCCTTTGTAAAATCCAACTTAGGGCCCAAAGTCTGACTTTGCAGGGGGCCCTAATATTCTCAGTTACGCTACTGCCTCCTATAAGAATAACACACTCGAACGCAACATAGAAAACAGAAGTCAGTGGTCAATATGAAGAGACGATGAAACGTGATAACAGAGAATCGTCCACGCGGTACCTGATTGGTCATTATGAATGCATGTGAATGTATAGATAACTCAGAGTGGGATAATGGTGCTTATTGAACTACTACTTCGTATTTGTGCTCTGTGATAAGAACTTTTGCAATGCCACTGGGTATTCTCATCTTGGAATCTTTACTGACTGTATAATTATATTCAACAACGAATCCTAATTCTAAGTGAGCCTCAATGGCCATCAAAAACGTGTTTAGAACTGTCCAAGAACAGTGTTCAAATATGTCGGTCACTTTGAACACAACTCAACATTTTGATGTCATAATTTGCCGTTTTATCTAATCTAATAGCGTGTTATCCTTTAATTGTCCTCTTTGACAAAACTGAAACGAGACGGTGCGTCGACTATGTTCTAGGTCCCGCTGTATTGCATCTCCCCTTGGTAGTCACAGGCGCGCAACGAATCTTGGATTAATCTTTAATGGAATCTTTTGAATTCTCTCTGATTCAATTAAAATCCATTATGCTAAAAATAGGTGCTCCTCCGATTTAAAATCAACTGAACCCCGGAATCCTCGCGTGAAAGTTGAGAGAGGGACATCATCTTTGTTATTTGATAGTGTGATTCAAAATAGTTAAGTCAGTCACTGAATTTTATCCTCTTGTTTTATAAAAATGTGTTTAAGTCTCTTAAACATATACATTTTTGTCTTGTTTTGCATATTTCTAAATAAGATTTTGTGAGATATAATATTATTTCTTTTTGTGAACATTTATATCTATTGCTTACACTTCTCCTTTTCTCTGAATTATTATTGCTTTTGTCATTTGCATATTTCATTCTTATAGTCCCCTACAAGTACATTCTATTTGCATTATTTTATTTGTGCAGTATTTTATGAATTGAATCATTATTGTTGAAAATTTTTGTTGTTTTATGTTACAAATATACTACTTATATTTGTGTATTGTGTTTTAGCGAACTTTTGTCCTACAAGAAAGATGTCTAAAAATATAAAATTAACTAACTGTTCAGCTTTTATTTTGTTTTATAATTGTTTCGATCAGAATATTTTTATCACAATAATTGCTCGAAAACGATGTCGATTTATATTTATTGGGATGGAAAATTTAAAAATAAAACTGCTTTGTGTGTGTGTGTCTGACTGCTATTATAGTAATGGAGTTTTATCTGTATGATGATTTGAGAGTTGTATGATAACAGAAAATAGAACATATGAGGTAGTTTTTAATGTTAAAAGGATGACTTGATTTCTGTTCAAAGAAATATTTGTAAAATCTTTTCTGTTTTAAGAAAAAAAAATTAGCAAGTTATTTCGTTTAATATTCATTTAATATTAACTTTAGTATCCCGTAGGCATCTTAAAATCAAATAAATCAATATCAAACAAGCCATATCACAATACTTTAGTTCCTGTTGTAAATTAAATGTTAAATTAATAAATGACGCACATCCGGTATAGTGTTTAGTGAAGCAGAATGCGGTGCCGTAGGGACAGGGTTCGACTCCCGGAGAAGGCATGGATGTTTTTGTTGTAATCCTTCTTCTGTCTATGTTGTTTGCCCCCGTGTTATACATTACGTGGTACTTGAGATTTATAAATGTTAAAAAAAATGAATAGATGGCGCTGCAAGTCATCTGAGATATATATTTTGTTAGGCTTGTAGAGTGGCTTTTGTTAGGCTTGTGTGTAATGTTCTTTGTGCTATAAACATGTCTTCTCTATGATTGTCGTCCAATAAACCAAAATGTTTAAATGAATGGACTAAATCATTGGATTATAAAAATGTAACAAATTTATAATCGTCTAAATGACCCAATGGAATTAAGAATTATAACATTTTCCGGATAAATTTCGTTATAAAATTATTTCTCTCAAGTTATTACATAGGTGGTTAGAAGCAGCCACAAAACCAAAAATGTCAATGGTTTTAAGGAGAAAAAATGTACATTCTTAGTTAATTTAATCGTTTCAAAAATATTTTTATTTGTTTATAAAAACATCTGTCAGTAGAGAAACATCGCGGTTTTATTTTATCTATTTGTTCAAGCAGATAAATGTGAAGATCCTCTTGAATTTTTAAGAAGCAATCTTCTTATTTCTTATGAAATACTTGATTGTGAGCGAGTTTTAGTTTAATTCATAATTTTTATTATTACTGAATTTGAGCAAAAATAAAACTTTTTAAAAAACATATATTCATCTCAGTTTTTATAAAAATTATTCAATATATTTTTTTTTAACTGAAAAGAATATTCGGAACTATTCGAAGCGGAAACAAGTAAAAAAACATTATAGAAACATTTATTACGTTAATTAATAACTAGTTAAATTAATGCATTATTTTACGAATTGAAATAATGAAACTCTATATAAAAGCCCTTTAAAAATTATAAATATCATCAAAATCAAGAACATTTGAGAGACCTCTAAAAAGTAAAATGATGACTGCTTTTCCGACAGTTAAATATGCTTTAATATTATTTTTTTATGAATAATAATAGTTTTAGAGTTTATACTTTTTAATATAGCTACATGCCAGTTATGAATAACCTTCATTTGAAAAAATTTTGAGTTATTTTATTTTACAAGAAATGTTTAAAAATTTCTTAAACAATGTTAAGCAAGGGTGCGAATAAGACATGAAAAATATGGGTATGAATATTTTCCTTACATAATATTAACATTTAAAATAAGAATAGAATTTAACTCCGTCTGTGTCTAGATGCAAATTACACTGACATGTGAAGGAAAGAAATGTATCAATAAATACTATATTGTACACACACACACACACACAATGGGAAAACAGCCGTTTATATTTATATTTATTCAATTGTAAAATTAATTGCCGAAGTGTGGTCTTACAAAGATTCTGAAGCATTGATTTTAAGATCACAGATTCTTACTATACTGCACGTATTACAAGTATAATTAGTCTTTTAAAAAGTACAACCTTAATTTCCATTAATTAATTTGAAAAAGCTCAATATGAAAATATAATTTTAATTAATTTACCTTTTTCAAATATCCTTCTTGATGAGACTATGAAAGAAATCCAGCAGTGAGAACAGGATTAAGACGACCAGTGCGTTTTAAGTATAAAACTGTTGTTTGGCAAGAAAGGGATTTGTTCTTATCTAAATAGAAAGGTTTTATTCAGCTATGTATCCTAATAAAATAGTTACTATATACATTCAAAAACAGCAATAAAATACATCTTGTGTAACAAACATATTAGTGAAAACGGATAATAAAATAGATTCATCAGATGATTTTATGACCTTAAGCTTTTGAACGATCATTAACTTCTATTTTACCTGTGCTTAATGTACCTACGTGAAGAGAAAAGTAGCAAACAAGATTTTTATTCAATAACAGAAAATGAAAAGATTCTTTCTAAGTCATACCTTATATGTTTACGTTACGTAGAACAGCCACGTGAAACCCTCATTAGGTTCTTTTTATGTTTCAATTTAACTGCTAAGAAAAAAAAATAATTTATATTGTGAAACCAAATCATTTATAACACACATACAAGCATCCTTTCAAAACATACATCTAGGAAAATACTGGAATGTTTTTTTCATCAATTCCTTACATTCTTTTCTTATAAGTACAGTTTTCTGAAAAACGTAGTTTCCAAGAAGTAATCTTCTTAAATTTGTATGAAAAAAGAACTCAAATAATGAAATGAGTCATAATGAAAATAGAAAGGGCAATAAATGTGATAAGAATCTTTTTTAAATACACAGTAATAAGATCCCATCTCTTCAAATTAAATAACAAAAATAGAATGCAACTGATGAGTAGTTGCTATTTGATGCATCGAATGTATAACGCATTTGATGCATCAGATGTCTTAGTCATCCAAAGAGATAGAGAGGTCCTCTTCCCTAATTTGAAATAAAATCGTCTGTAAAAGTAATGTACAGTACAAATAATTTCAAGGTGAGTGAGCGTTTATTAACATCGCACTATATAGAAACACGAGGGCTATTGGTGACGGACCTTATAATTCGAAACCATGTTCAAATGATGAGGACTTCACCTGAGCAGGCACCACCTCTCCAATCTTTTACACCACAGTAATGGAAGGACTGTAGGTAGGGATTGCAATATCGGACCAAAAGTTCAACACCAGTATTCGGTATTTTTTATAACTTAATACCGGGATACCGGTTTTAATACCGGTATTAGAAATTTTAGGGGAAAAAAACACAGGTGTTTTTTTTTCTTTTTGTTTTACTTGCCAGTTTTATTAGAGAGAGTAAATATCATAAGAAATAATTTGTAACTTATAAATTTTAACAGTATATAAAGAATCACAAAAAAAAAAAAAAAATAAAGGAACAACTTATTTATTTGAATCACAAAAATTGCAAATATTACTGTCATTTTACCTATAATTTCATCCAAATTATCATTTTTTCGGAATAATCTAAAATCTCTGACGTCTTGAGCTTAGAAACTGTGCTTAAATTTGTACCTTCATTGCAATCAGATTCTTTCCTCTTTAACAAATTTGTATCATGTTTCGTTTTTAAATGTGTATGGAGTCCGTTTGTATTTTTCTCCATTCACTTTAATAGCTCTAGAACATTTTTTACACTGTGCCTTCATATTCTTTTCATCATATAAATAATGAAACCAAACTGAAGTATTATAAACGGATTTTTCATGTTCTGCAAAGTTATTCTTATTCAGTATTATGGGTTATTATTTATGAGTATATATATATAATGAATCTGAAAAACATTTTGAACCCTAAAGTATGATATGCAAATGCAATGTGAATAACAAACTCATCAATTTAGAAAATATTGAAATATTACACATTTTCTTCCCAAGTACAACCTTGGTTTCTCAGATACGAATATCAGACTACGAATCTTGTGTAAGTGCAGTATCGCTCTAAGCTGTAATAGGACAGTTTTGGCCTTGGATGGTTCAGATATTTTATGACTTCTCTTGATTGTACGATGCAAATTTGTGTTCACAGTCTAATTAATTTCGCCCGTTAGGGAGACATTGTAGTAACAGATGTTGATGGATAAAGGAAGGGAGATGAGCTTGGATTTGTTATTCCTCTTTCAACGAGAACTTAGTTCGGAGTAGTGTATTTAGTTCTTTTTGTCAGAGAAATAATTTATATATATATATATATATATATATTTGAGTTCAGATTAATAGTCTTTTATCTGTTGTATCTGGGAATGAAAAAAAACCAGATGATGGATTTAATGAGTTGCCTTTAACTATAGAGCTAGCTAGGAAAAATGAAAATAAGAACGACGGAATGAGCGGAATAAAGACGTTTAATATTTTCACCTTCTGAAATGAATGTAAAATTATTTAATTTATAATATATTTTCATCGTGGTGCAATAATTAACACTATAACATAAAAACAAAAACGTATAATATTTTGCTATGTTGGCGATCCCTGAACATATAAAAAACATTTTAAAAAAATTTCTAGTAAATACCGAAAAACCGGTATTTAAACTTGCGAACACCGGCATTTCAAAACTGTACAAATGGCTCAAAATACCGGTATTCGGTTTCCCGGTATACCGGTATTGCAATCCCTAACTGTAGGCCAAAATAGATTTAGGATGTATCAGCCCTTCACACAGCGGGTCTGCAGTGGTACTAGGGCTCGAACTCATGACAGGTCCGCTATTTCCCCCTTTTTTTCTTGCGTGTATGGGCAAGATGGTGTTTTATGTAAGCAAGTATAATTTTTAACATTTTATTATTTTTACTTGATACTTTTTATTAGATTGCGGTGTATACGTGAAGCCTTTTTTGGATATTTACTTATAATCTTCAGATATATTTTTGGTTCTGTATTGCTACTGTCCTTTTTGTGATAAATGATGATCTTTCATCATAGAGATATTTTCATTTAATCTTAATCTGGTTTGTAAATGGAACTTTATTCCAATGTAGGCTTATTTATTCATTGAAGGCTCGCTCTTGATTAGCCGCTAATAGAATGGTTGTTATTCGAATAAGATATTACATGGAATAAAAATTGAAAATCTTTCAAAAGAAAATCAAAATCACTTTACTTCATTTTTACCTAAATGTCTTTGAATGTTGAAAACATAATGTAATTCAGTTTTTGTTTTCCGTTCGTTTTGTTAGCATATTTTTTCTCTCTCTCTAATTCACAATAAATAAATACATTGCTGATCACCAAAAAGGTAACACCATAAAGAAAGCAGGAAAACCGAGTGAAATTGTAACCTTGCGTATACTGCAATAGAATATGCAAATTCTCTTTTGTACTCTTTTCTGTAATGTGATTTTGGGTCTTTGACATTTCTACTTACTATTTATCTAATATGGTGTATTTTGGATGGATAACAGTGTAAAAATAGTTACATATGTTTTTTGAACAACACATTTGCTACTCCTTATTAATGTTTTTTTAAAAATTAATGTACGGTGACAGCTAAAAAAAACATTTTTATGAGGTTCTGTGAATGCCCTGTAAGCTCTAAGCAAGTATCCATTTTATTGCCATTCATTTAATAATTCAGATTACTTCTTTCAAACTCATAGACCTATCTGTTGAATAATCCCGACTGGCCATAAGTTATTTTTCTTCTCAGTGATATAAAATAAACAATATTTGATACTGTGTATCCTGAAAATGCTAAGACAGATTTGTCGGTAGTAGTATTCAGTAGTTGTGGTAGATCCATCATTGTAAATGTATTATATATCCACTATTTGTTGCTATTTTCAGCACTTTTGAGGATATAATTAACAAACAATCACGCTCGAGTAATTATAGAAGGATGTTTTAGCTCATACTAGGGTAATTCAGAAAATAAGCTCCACTCTCTCTCTCTCTCTCTCTCTCTCTTCCGCTGCGGAAAATCTGCATTTGTTAGTTTGAGCAATCGTGAACTTTCTAATGAGTCATTGGAAAGCGATGAAAGGCATTTTTAGATTTCTAACTTATACGACACTTATTTGGTGAGAGTTTAAAATGTTTAAAACAATCAAGCATCCTGTTGTATGCGGAAGGTCATCCGATTTCTCAATGTGAGGAACACCAAAGCTTGGGAAATTCACCGACAAATTTGTGAGGTGTACGGATCTAATTCCATGAGTGATTTCAGGTCGGAAAGCGGGTATGTCAATTCAATGGAATAGAAATGTGTGCGCGATAACGAACGAAGGGGACGGCCATCTTTAATTGATGATGGTTTGATTGCAGTAGTTGTGGTGTGAAAGTGATGAAGAAGAGATTTTTCATCATAACGACACTTTTCCTAGAATTTTCTCATATTTCCATGTCATTTTTACACAAGATTGTGTCCGAAAAACTGAAATTCCAAAAACTGCGTTCTTGGTGGGAACCTCACAGTATAACAGAGCAGCAAAAATTGAAACGTCGGGGTAGTGGTCTAAACTTTTTGATATGGTACGATAAAGAGGGCATGCATTCTTAGGCCAGATCATCAATGGTGATAAGACCTGGGTATGACGCGTAACTGCAATCGATGGGATGGAGACACACGTCATCGACAGCACAGTCCAAAACCAAGACACTAATCACGTGTAAGCTGATCAATACAATATTCTGAAATCAACAAGGTGTTCTGCCAGTGGGTTTCATAACATGCGGACAACCAACCAACGTAGCACATTATTGCGTGACGCTGAGAAACTACGTCAGGCCAGATAAGGGCATTCAAGCAATCGCGCCCCACTAGTATAAATGCCTAAGCAATGGTTGGTAACTGGGTTTAAAACTGTCTTACCACAGCGTTCATTATTTAATTACAGTTAGTTCCAAATAATTGTTTAATTATTCTGTGTTGCTAAGCTTGTGCTTTATTATTTTGTGTTGCTAAGCTTGTATTTAATTATTTTGTGTTCTCTCTGTATTCTTTTAAACAACGTGTATTCTTTTAAACTCACAATGGTTTCTAATATATCTTCGTGTTGCCCATTTTTAAAGTTTTAAATACTATGTAAAGCAAAATATATCTCTTTAGGTAATAATTTAAAATATTTTTAGCATACGTGTTAACAGATCGTAAGAGAAATACTTTGAAATCAATCTATGTAAAATTATTTAACATTCTCATATAATGCAAACATCTTACATGACGTATTCCTTAAAAAGCAATCTTTATAATTTACACATGTACTAACGAATAATTAAATTTGCATAACCTCAGAAGGTAATTAGTAAGAAAATTTACTCATTTAATAAACCATTACAATTAAAAGATAATATTTCCATGCAAAGTGCATTAAAACATTTAAAAACAAATAGTTTCCACAACAAAATAGTTATTAATACATCTTTTTGACTAGCATTACTTACATACAAAACTTTCAATCTATGTTGTCAGAAAATCAATTAAGGCTTTAAAAATCCTGTAAACTAAGATGTCAAACTTTTCAATGATAATATTGTTTTAAAGCTGGTTGGGTTGCAAATGTTCCTTTTCTTGGACCTTTAATGAAAAGGCCCGTCAGATAATGTCCTCTTACACAGGCAGTATCAACTCCAGTCGCAAATGGATACAATTGTAGCTGTCTTGAATGATCATGACCGAAATAAATGTGTTCTGGTCCTCTCCACTGAGATGCCCAAGGGAAATGTGAAACGTCCAGATGTTTAAGGTATTCTTGTCTTGTAAGCTGCCATCCACCTGGACATTCAGGTGCTGCAATAACGGTTCCGAGATTCAAAATAGTGTATGGCTGGTTATCACGGATGGGTATACCTGGCAAAAATCCTGTCCTGCATGCATAACGTATGAATTCATGCTAGGGATGTGTAGAACGTACGGGACATCTCTGAGTCATGCAGCTTCATCTACAGTTTAATTCGCCATCCATTTGTCCATGGGAATAAATTCAAAACTGCTGTTTTGTAGCTTCGTGAAAACTCTCAGTAAGGTTTTTTCATCATTGTTACCTCTCACCGTGAGACATGAGGAGCAATTTCTTACATAGCGAATAACTTCTAAATTCTTCGGACCCTTTCTTGAAATATCACCAGTGAATATTTTCAAAACTGTCATTAAGATTGTGGATTTTATGAGTAATTGCTGTTCGTCGTAACATCCATGTATATCTCCAATAATGATGACTTCATTGAATTTATTTAAGAAATCTTCGGTTATCACGTGGAACGGTTTCTTAGGAGGTACATGTCTTTCTGGAGTGACAGGTTGACATTTGTGGTCTGCAAAGATTTTTGAAAGAATACTAGTGCTCATGCACACTAGAAGTAGGGCACTAACTGCTTCAAATTTCAGTAATCCCGCCATTCTGTTGAAAGAAGTATTAAAACAAAGTGTTAAAAAATAAAAACATAAATTAGATTTTTATTAATGAAATTTCGAAATAAATTATGCGAAAATGGAAGTAAATACATGCATTAACAAAAATTTCTAGCAGAATGGTACAAACTTTAAGAAATGTCAGTATATGCAAAAAAAAAAGCATTTTTTTTATAACATTTTACCATGTCGGATACGTTAAAAAATATCTTAAAACACGTATGTTGAAGGAGCTGTTGAAGAAATAAATTTTCATAATGATGTTTTAATCTAATTATAAGGAACTTAAGAACATTTATACATTGATGTTCAGGTTATCACTTTCAATGAAATCTAAGTTGGAAATATCACTGAAAGTGGTAATTATTCGCTTACAAAAGCTTTAAAGTTGAAACTAATTCAAAATGTTATTAACGAAACGAACAATTAAGAACCGTTCAGCGTTCGATTGAAGTTTCTGAAAATTTAAAATCTCTTATAACCTTATAATATTATTAAAGATGCCATGAGATAAAGATTTGATATTATAATATGTATGGATTGGTTCAGCAAAATAAGATCTAACTACCGGATAAGCAGCATTTTTTAGCTAGAAAATACCGTATTTACTCGAATCTAAGTGGCACTATTTTTCCAGTGTAAATTCTACTGATAATCGAGAGCGGCTTAGGATCGAAGGCAAAACATTTGTTGGGTGGGGAAAATGGAATTTCCACCCGTTTCAAAAAGAAAGATGTAACCATCCCTTCTGGCCACTAGCATCGATGGCTTATCTCCAGTCTTCAGTCTATCCTAATGATGGGAGGCTGGCAATGGGGATGGTTGCCAAACCATTCGTAGTTTTGTGCGTTCTCCTTGTTTACAGGATGTTGTTGAAATTCTTTAGAATGGGGTGCAGTCACTGACACTCAAGGGTGAACAACCGCATAAATTTAATTGAAATTGTAACTTTACGCCTAGGGACTGGCCAATAGGGTTTTTTTTGTAAAAGAGTGCGCGTAAGTACAAATTGGAGATTTGCCCTCCCTTAAAAGGCGCTGCGCGATAGTTTTCAGACAGAGAGGCCCTTTCTTTCAATTTTCAGATGATGTAATCAACAGAATCGAAAAGGTATTCATGCCACCCTCCATCCCTCACCTCCCTTTCAGATGTGGAATTCTTAATTCTTATTCAATGTTTCCTTAATGCTTATTCTTGGTTAATTTTTATACTTAAAATATTTAATGCAATCCTGTAATCTAGAAATGTAATAAACTAAATTATTTTAATTTTAAATGGAGCAGCGCTATCTTTGAATTTGGTTAGAATAGATTAACTCACTTGTAATGCGGACTAAAAGTTTGAATAAGCGAACCTGGGTATTATGATGCAAGTTAACTTAAGTGAATTTTAAGAGTAATTAAAACGAGCGCCGCATTACTAAACATCGTTGCCTTAGAAATTTTTTTACAATATGCTTTATTTTAATCACCTAAACATCCAAGTTGTCGGTAATAGTATCAGGATGACTTCACTTTGATGCAAGCATGAAAAGGGAGGCAATTTGATATGCAGAAAAAAAAGGAGACGAAACAGCAGCAACTGAAAATTTGACACGCATGAAACAAATATATGTTGATGGCGTAAGCAAAATGACATAGATTTTGCTTGTAACTTTCTTTGTAATTCTTTTACATTCTTCTATAAAACATTCGTTTTTTTAAAAAAAAAATGTTGCACAACAAATGCATTGAAAGGCAAGGAAGACGACGCCGTGTAGGAAAATGGCGACACCGGCACTATTGCCGAAGTCAGCTGTGATTATGAGAGTAACGAATCATTTTTGAAACATGATACTAACGGTTAGAGTAGCTGTGGGTTCATCTATGTATTTGAAAGTTTTTAATACTGGTAAAATAAGCAAATTATTAACTTCTTATTATTTCACATTAAAATTTATTTTTAAAATTTCTTAAGTATCGGACATTGATGAACTTTTTGCACATTTTTTGTTTATACTTTCTCAAAAACGTGTAGAGAATTAGAGATGCGGCTTAGATTCGAGTAAATATAGTAGTACTTTCATCAAAATTATAGGACGCTTTCCCAAGATTTTCTAAATTGCTGCACTGAAATCGGAAAAGAAAACCTTAAAATTATTAAACACATTAAGCTTCACTTTGCTTTTCCGTCTTAATTTTTATGAAAAACAAAAATTTAACTAAAACGAGTGCCGATTTTTATTTTTTTGAGTTAAGGAAGAGTAAAAAATAAAAGTTTTAGTTTGTTGCACATAAGTATCACCGAATTTCATTGCGTTAAAAGAACGATATTTTAGAAGATATGATAAAACAAATTTTAATTTGGAAATAATTATTGAATTCTGATAAAACAAGTGTTACAAAAAGCTTAACAAAAATTAAAGATGTAGAAAAGTTATTGAGAATGTATTCGGAGTATATAAAAAGGTATTTTTGGTGTAGATCGCAAATTGCATATACATTTGCTTTTGTAAAAAATATGAATTTTCTGAAGCTGATATGAGAATTTTAGAGGCATCAGTTCTTTTCAGAAATAGATGGAAATACGAAAATATGTTATGTAGCGGTCAATCACGGTTTCATGTCTAGAAATATGCGAAAAAGTGTCATACAGGAGACCGGTATTGTGAAGGGTTAGAGGAGTTGCATATAAGTGCTGATAAAAAAGTGTTTAAAACTTTTATATGATTGGTTTTAAAGGCAGACGCATTCCTAACAATTTCAGAAGTTGAAAGATAGGAGGGCTAGCATTCTGTGAAACACCTTGAAGCAAGACATTCAATTAAGTTGTTGCTCTTTTCTTCGGCGTTCGTCATTCCGTTATTTCACGATTGTGGAAACAGAGGACATTGGCTGTCGCTCAAGCGTTACGACCCCACCGATCTGTAGCCATACGAAATGGAAAAGCAAACACGTGAGGCATCTATGGCTGCAGAATCCATTGGCAAGACGAAATCTACGTCTACTGAGAGACAAAGGCTGTTCCTAAAGAGACTATGCGTCCAAATACCACCTTTTTGTGTTTCTCTATTCTACCAGTCCAGGGGGGGGGGTGATTAAATTGGTGTCAGCAACATGCGAATTGGACTATGTCTGATTGGATCAATTGCTATGAACACGGGTGAATTGAGATTTTCCCTAGCGCATAAAGACAAACGTCAACAAGGAACACGCAATTGGTTCCAAATCATTATTGAGCACCATTCGCTGAATTATCATGACATTATGATGCTTCCACCATCTGAGGTGGAAGAATCATAACGTAGACAGGAATTTCATGGGAATATTGGATCGATATGCACACTATGAAAGGGGTTCTGGGACTGATGTCTGGTATCAGGATGAAGTACCACCCACTGTACGACTGTGCACAGCAGCAGTAAGTCCTTCTTTAGTTTTAATAGATGACATGCGCTTCCGCATAGAGCTAATATCGTCAACGACTACTTGAAGAGTTAGGGGTTTAACGCACGGATTTACCGGGGTACTCGTATAATCTTAATCCTACAGAAAATCTTTGAGATACCTTTGGTCATATTGTGATGGTACACTTCGAACCCCAAGTCATGCTGATGGGATTGAGAATTGCTCTACAGAAGGAATGACGATAACCTGACTCTTCGGTTTTTGATCAACTCATGGAAAGCATGGCCACAAGCTGAAAATTTTGTGTGAGCATTAATGTCAGCTTTGTTTTGGATTTAAACAGAACTTTGTTAATGATTCCAATACGACTTTTTTAAGTCTTATAAAAATTCCATAATATTTTCGTTTTTGTTTGTAATCCTTTGTTTTGTTTTATGCATAAGCATATATTCGCCACATTTCATGTCACTGAAAGCTGCATCTGGCGATTTTTTCACATTTCGTGCTCAACTTTTGGCAAGAAATATACATCACTAATTTTTCTCTAAAAAAATTCTTTTCAAATGCTTTCACTGTTTCTTTAATATGCGCACACATCACCACACAACCGGTTTTTATATTAAGATTCTTAAGCAGCAACAACTGTTTACTCTTAAGTGTTTAAAAGCACAACTTAATTATTGTTAACATGTTCTCTTTTAATGTGTTTTGAATCAACACCATCAAAGAAAAAGCAGTTTTTTTACTTTTTACGTGTGATTTGTTCATTTTAAAAAGTTTTCATGTTAATGACTACTCAGTGAAAAGCAGTGATGTACACCCTCGCAGCCCTTGCATTGCGGGGGGGGGGAGCAGGATTCTAGGAGAGCCCAAAGCCTGACTGAACCAAAATACGTATTCTGTGTAAGATTCGGCTTGGGGCTCAAAACCTGAATTTGCATGGGGACCTAATATTCTCCGTTACGCCACTGGTGAAAAGTATAGGTTGAAATTCATAAATTAATTGCCAGTTTAGTTTTTGAAGGTATTAAACTTTGTAAAAGTCTGGAAAATCATTTTTAAACATTGATACAAACGTAAGCTGTACCCTAAATTTCAATAAACCCTAAATATTTGTTCAGCTCAATGCCCAGAATTACGTAAATGCTTATAATGACATTGTAATTATTATCAAATCAATTTCCTGATAAAAAGACAATATTGTAAAATACTTTGGAAGGCAGAGTTCATATTTTTAAAATGACATTACGGATGAAAGTTTTCATTGGATTCACGCACAGAGGGTGTGTGCATCCGAATTTTACTATATAAATAGCATAATAAAAAGCAAATTTTTTTCTCTTCTCTTCGTTTTTTGTCTGGCGTTTTACGTAGGTTTTAGAAGAATGCATCTGCCGAGTAAAACTAACAATCAGGTATATAATTCTTACTTTTTGTTATTTATTTATGTTGCTGTAAGGGGACAGAGAGAGAAATAAAACGTATTACTTTAGAGTAAGATGATGAGCTTTAAGTATCAATAATACTAATGACATTTTGCTTCCTCGATTTTTACTATCAAGTCTATGACAGTTATTTATTTGTATTAAGTGTTTAAAAAATCTGTCTGAATTTCATAAAGAATTAATTGATAAGCATTGCTTAAACATCTCATCGAATTAATTAAGACTACACAGTACCCTACAAATCTCAAATATACCCTTTTTTTCGTATTTTCTTGTGGCCCATATCATTGTGCAGCTTGCCCCCAAATTTAAGATCTGATAACAAATTAGTTTTTTAGATATTTGAAGTTTTCTGAACTTGGGTTTTGGTTTTCGGTTTCATTTTAAAGCATTTTTCCACTCTTAAATTGAAGTAATTAAAAATATTTTTGAGTACAATTAACTCTTTCAGTGTGAAATGGTTATTAATTTCAATTTTCGTTACTAAAATCATTTCTGCTTGATTATCTTTTAAGTTTTTTGAGTTCTCATAGTTATTTAGTTAAGAGCTATTTTAAGGCAAATTTTTGTTTAAAAAATAGTTTAAATAACTTAGAAGCTTTGTCTTAATTTTTGCTCTGTTGTGGCAATGCCATGGCCTAAACGTTCTTAGGATGCTATGAGAAACAATATTTCGAAGGGATGAAATACTACTGAATATGATAAATCTGAAAAGGCTCTTACTTGATACTGCAATTAGACTTCGAATGCAAGATAAAACTGAATATCATGCTCCAAATTCAATTATAATAAACAACTGTAGTACTATATTATATTACTTTAAAGTCGTGCAACAAATACTCAAACTTGCTAAATTGCCCTAATTTAAAACTAAAAAAAAAATTATTTACAAACTTGGCGATATTTAGCGTAAGATAAAAGCAATATTATTGTGCTCATAAGTGCTTTGTGTTTAAAAACTTTTGTGAAAATATTAGGTTAAGATTAAGCTGAATAACCTGTCGTCGTAACAAATGCTATCAATATTATACAAAAATATATTTTGAATTAAAAAATGTTTCAGTCATATTTATTTAAAGTAATATTTCAATGTAGGAAATACTTTGGTAAATAACACATTAAAAATTAGATTTTTATGCGCATTCTAAGTTTTTGTGTTATGCCTTTACAAACTTTAAGTGCATTTTGCTCAGACTTTTAATTTTGAAGATATAAGTGTTTTCTAATTCCTAAGGCCTTTTTTCTGTTCAAGATAGAGTCTTGAAATTGTTTTTATATACCCCCAAACGTATGTTCTGTAAAAGTTAGTATGGATTTATAGATTTGAGATCTCTAGTTATTTTTTAAAAAAATGCTTAATATTTTTTAAAAAAATTGCGTTTTTCCAAGGTTTAGAAAAATAATTATTAAAAGTAAACAAGTGAACAGGTTTTTAAATCTATACTAACTTTTGTTCACAATAATCCAAGAAACATAAATCACTTAAAATGACTAAAAAAGTTTAAAAAATGAGCATTTTATTAAAAGTTTGAAAAAACTTCAAAAATACCAAATTTTTTGAAATTGTAAAATAATGGCTCATTTAACTGTCTTTTTACTCACAGAATCAGCTTAATAATATTGTCTAAACATAAAAAATAAACTATTTTTTCTGTTACTGCCTCCAAAATTTTTTTTGAAAAAGAGTACTGTGTAGCCTTAAATAAAAACTAATTACAGTATGGCTTTTAAAAATAACATGGCTCTATTTTTCTCAAGATTTCTTTTTAATTTAAAGCAGCGATCGCCAAACTTTGAAACTTCATGAATAACTAAACGTATAATTTCATGTTTGACATTCTTTCGTATAATTTCATTTTGTTGACCACAATATGACGAACCACTAATATATGAATGACTAATGATTGACTAATTGACTATGATCATTAATATGGTGGAACATATTACGTATCTATTTACATGTTCACATCTCTGAAAAGGAACTTCACGAAAGGCAAAAACAAATCGGCTATTCAAATCGTTATTAACAAACTGAAGCGTTATGCCACCAATTTACCATGGTTGCCAACTCTCACGACTGCAAAAACAGCTAAAAAATCGCTATGCTCAGAAAGAATTTTGCTAAAAGTAGTAGCTAATTTTTTTTTAAAGAATATGATTCATATTCCATAATGAGTGCTGTTACTCACCACATTTGAAACTGAATCCATAAAAATATAAATTTTTCAATTTTTCTGTGGAACATCAACGAATTTTCGCGGTCCACCAGTTGGTGACATCTGATTTATAAAGCACGATAAATAAGTAAATAAATGCAAAACTGTTTGATTATGGAAATACATAATAGTCAAGAATTACAAATCTGGTTTTATCTTCGAGAATAACAAATCGGTTTTATAGTCAAGAATTACAAATAGTTTTATCTTCGAGGCATATATACATGAATGATAAAAACAAATGAATATAAGATTGCGAAGCCTAATATTGTTCTTTTAGAATTTCCAAACATAATGATGCCCTTCTCAATCATAGGTACTCTTATCAATCATATTAGCCCTCAGATGAAAGAAATTCTGCGTTTTTTATTGACCATGGTCTTCGAAATATAAAAAATTATTGATTTTGACCTGCATAGTTTTCTCAAAAACTATGCATGTGAAAAATGCAATTGGAGTACAGAAATAAGATCAATATCCATTGTTTTGTGTCTAAAAGATCAATAATTAAATATCTTAATTCACTCACCTTTCTCGTGCTATAACGACTAAGTTCGATTTTGGTTAGATTAGGAAGAGTATATAGTAGTGAGACAACTGGTGTGTGCTAACAGAAATCATGTAGTCCGTTTAACAAGAAAGGGCTCTGTCTTTATTTTAAAAAGATCCTCCTGAAATTTTGCAGCTGAGAATTCTAGTTAAATATTTACTATTTACGTTCCCAGGTAGTAATAAAATGTAATTTGTGCCAAAACATTTATTTAAAGAAACGGAAAACAAAATGATCCATCCAGATGATTTTATGGTCTTAAGTTTTGGAGAAACTTTTCACTTTTGTTTTTATTCTATGTAAACATACGAGCAGGAAAATAGAAAACAAAACCTTCATTCTACAACAGAAATCCCAAGAAATTATTTCGAAATCGTTAGAGATTCTTTCTAAGTGACACAGGAATTCTACTTGAGACAGGATTAGTTTTCTTTTACGTGTTGTTACTTTAACAGCTGTGACAAATTCATTTAGGTGTGAAGTCAAAACAATTATACCATTCGATGAAAGCATCTGTAACATCTTATTAAAACATATATGCATCAGAATAAATTATTGGAATAACTTTCTTCCATAGAGTTCATTGTATCTTTATTTCTTCTTATTGAGGGCGATAATTATCCAGTAGGAATACTGATCAGGAATAAATTTTAAAAGTTTAATGAAAAAAATACACCATCATCAGATTAAATTTCAAGCACTGGACAAAATTACAAAAACAGGAAGCGAAATATATGTAACGAAGTTAATTAATACTTTCCGTATTTTAAAGAGGTCTCTATACTGAATAGGTAATAACATAAATAGTGTACACGATAAATGTGATGTCAAGAAATCAGTTTTTCAAAATTCACTGTTAAGAGAACCCAATCTTATAAAATTTATAGGAAATATAAAGGAAAAGAATATTTTTTTTCAAATTGTTATCGTGGATACTTGAATTGCGAATGAATAATGAAAAAAAAATAGAATACACACAATTAAAGTTATGTTCTTAGACCACCTCAAGATTGTGACGGATCTATACGCGTCATTCCACTAATCCACTTGGAAAATCTTTGAGCTATGATTCACAACCAACCCTTTTGGAAGAAGAAACAATGATATGCAGATTAGGTCAGTTATATATAGTATTGTTTTTCTAGCTAGTGAGAGAGTAGACGAGAATAGATGAAGTTACCTGGAGATTGAAAGATAGAAAAGCTGAAGACAAGGAAAGATATCTACCGATCAGGTATTAGTTACATTGATAGCGCGTTTCGGGGATTAAATAGTTGAAGATATTTAAGTGACGACTGGACACCAGAGTTAAATAATAAGTCAAATATTAGAGTAATGGATTGATCCATAAAAGGAGGATTAATTTTATAGAAGTATTCTCAGAATACGAGTTTCTCGTAGCGCTCTTATTAAAAACATATCATCCTATTAGATTACTTCAATTGTGTCTATTGATAATTAGTGTGCTGAATAAATAGATAAAACGTATTATGGCGAGTCATCCTTCACTTCCTCCCACACCTCTAGTTGGGTCCGAGAGTAGGTCTCGTGTGTTACAAGATCATTTAGTACCTAGCTTTAAATTATCTTCCTTGAAACTTCTCTTTTATTCAAAAAAAGTATGGAGATTTTTAGTCTATAATATTTCCTTTTGTAATTCTAAAATGAGGGACAGCAATAAGTTTCAATATTAGAAGTGTGTTTGAGTATTGGTCCTTTTATTAAAATACTAAAACATCTATTTGAATATTTGATTTTAATCTTCACATAAATCTTCAGTTTGTAAGAATTACTTTACATTGTGCAAAAGGATTTTGATTTCTATTTCAAAGAAAAAGACTTTACAAATAAAACATATTTTTGTTCTAAAGTTTTCCCAGAGCACAGTTTCAGTTTTCCTTCTTAACCAACCGCTATTAGACTAAACTGTTGATCTGATATGAAAATTGACTCTAGTTAATCCGAATTATATGAAATACATTAAATACATCTTCATAAGATGAACAAAAACATTTCATGCTTCATCTTTAATTAAATGCGATACATTGAATTAGACATCCTTTTAAAATAAAATTGCTACGCCTCTGTTCTTGATAACAGTTGTCGCTTATCGAGGCACAGATTCGACAGATCCAGTTCAGGAGATATGCCGTGCTCCATGTCTGCTCAGACTTCTCATAAAATAAATGGAAATGCTGAAGGTGGTGTATAAGAGGTTCTTTCGGGGGTCCTTCTACTAATCCTTATGGGGAAATACTTTTAACGGATATTGTTTTATATGAGAAACTCTTTCTATAAAGGAACCATGTATATTAAATTACTGTTTAAAGTTGAGTTGAGTTCGAGGAGGAAGATAGCAGTAAAGTGCGTTAATACTATTTTGAATTATATCTGTATGAGATGTATTTTGAATTATCAATGTATCTGGGCATAGAACTTGCAACCTTGTTATAAATGTCTGGAGAAGATAATCCATGCTTCTGAATTTCTTCAAATATTCATGTTAAGTAATTATAATAATAATTGTTACTAGTTAGAGCTAACTCATCCCCATTTGCTATTTGTAACCTTATAATATTGGGAATTAATTGAAATAAAGATTGTTGAGAGTTTTAGATGTATGTTTCTTAAATTGCTTCTCTCTCTCACCAAAACGCAATGTGATGTTCGTTACAGATGTACTTGCCCAAACTTATCATGCTTCACGGTATACTGAATAACATAAGTCCTCACGATATATTCTTAGCTGAATTGGAACCTTGGAAGAATCGCAACCGAGATTCATCTATCTGTTCTACTCGTTTTTAATCTTCGTTGGTTCAGTTACGTCAGGCATGTTCCTTCAAAGGTCCAGAATAGCTATGAATGTTCAACAAAAAATTCGGTTTACCAGATACCGATGATAGATAATTATTATAAAATAAATTTTAGCAGGCTATTAATTTTTAAGTGACGAATTATGCATATTTCAACTCTTTTTTTTTTGTCAATGCGAAATTCATAAAACTATTCTCAAGGATTATTATTTACCTTTATGCTACATAGACGCAATGTAATCATGATCACATACATATTTAACTTTCAGCTATTCTAATAATTTTTTCTCGACATAATACTAGGTAAGTTTATATTTTTGCTTCCAGCTTTCTTCACGCAACACTTTTTATGTTAAGCGTAGGTTCAGTTTTTGAAGAGTATTTGTTAGCAGTCAAGTTGACACACACATAAGAAAAGGGTACAAACATTAAACGTGTTTGTAGCAATTAGACAAGTAAAACGTTGTGAATATTAATATAACTTCCTACTTAATTTTTAGTAAATATAAGACGTTTATGATTATTTTGGAACATTACTTATCAAAAGGTAAGTTTGCGTAAATAAGTTTTGGTAAAAAAAGTAAGAAAACTGGAAAAAAAATTTTGCCTCGACTTTTATAAACGGTAAAGTTTTATTATACGTATACTGAAAAACTGTATTCATATAAAAAAAACAAATGTTTTTATTAAAATAAAACTGTTATTATAATACTTTTAATTGGATTATTTTTATAAAATTATTGTTATACAATGCTTTTTTATTAAATTATTTAAAAAAAATTGGTTTTATTCGTAACCATAGTTTATTTTTTTATGACATGGTCAAGAAAATAGTTGCTTGGATAAAGAGGATCAAAAATAAAAGTTTTGAGAAATTTGATTTAAAATACATGTAAATATATTCAGTTTATTTTATTCAAATTATTTGTACACAACTAGGAAAAAAATTCGCTTAAAAAATCCCAAATAGAAAATTCTCTTTGGATTGTACAGTATTTTTATATTTTTTGTATAATCACAATTGTTACCTTAAATTTTACTTAAATCGCAGTTACAGTATCTCAACTAGACCATGAAGAGGTGACAAAATTTTCAGTGAAACAAACGAATCTTAAACACAAACGAATGCGGATATAGTCTGAAGCAGCAAATTAATCCTGTTATTATTTACTTTATTCATGTAAACCCTATATACATGTTTATTTTTCCCCTCAAATTCTACATTCCTGCCTTATTTAACTTATGAATTTTCATATTTTTTTTACTCATATATATATATTTTGTGTGGACTTCTTTCGTTATATCTTTGTAGCATTTATGAAACGGTATAAATTAAAACATTTTATGACTTAATTATCGTATGAAATATATTGTCTTAAATATCTGAAACTAATTTTCTCACTCTCCTTATGTGAACTGCACATATTCTTGGGATATTTAAGGAGAAATATTTCGCTATAGATGTCAGAACAATCATTGTATTAAATCAAGAAGCCAATTAAAGCTAAAACCGCAATAAAAATTTAAAACCTCCTTATAACTTCAGAATTTCTTTTAACTTGAACTAGTGAATTATTTGGAGACATACCAAAAGACGCAGAAAGGAAACTTGAATGGATTTCACTTCTGAAAGAGATAATTGAATATTTTTTAAGTCATATGTAACCTACTTCCCATACCACTACCCTGCGCTCAATAAATATAATTTGCAAATTAATTAAATAATTCAGAAAAAAGCTTTGATTTATTATACATGATTGATATTTTCTAAAATCGACCGGTATATCCTATTTTTATATAAAAAATTTGATAACAATAATAATAAAATAGCATTGGTATTTTTAAATAATATGTTTCTTATTGTTTAACTATATATTTCCTCAGCATTTCATCATTCAAGAACACATCATTTTGTAGCAAAGTCTGAATATGTCAAGGTCAGGGATGATTAAAAATTATGCTTAAAATATTTCTTGTGTATTTCCTGAGTTATAATGCATATTCTTACAGGCAGGCATTTTTATGTTCAAAACCATCAAATAAGATTATGATTTTAGGATATGTAATTTAATTTACTTTCTAAGACTTCTGAATACTGTAATAGTAGCAAACATCAACTTAAATTTTTTTTAAAAAAATAAGATTCGCCATAACAAATATATTAATAAAATATTGTTTGTGAAATTTTTTCTCTATGTTTTAATTACTCGCGTGTGATAAAACTGTGAAAATAATATATTTTTCATTCCAACACTAATTCCGATTATATTCAAAGAGACCAAATATTGTTAAACTTACTTACTTGTTGATATTTTATAAAATTTAATGTGTTAATGATATATTTTCTGTGCTAAAGTTGCGAAAAAGAATTTCCCACTTTCATATCCATTAAATACACTGTATTACTTAGATTGCCTATATATTAGTATTATATACAAAAAATACATCCGAACTATATAACATAAAATGTTACAGCTAAGACCATAAGCAAATAAAGGCATTTTTGAAAAAGACGACGCGATGCACAATTTATTAGTGTTTGTATTTAAAATTGAACGTAAACACATTCTGTAATAATTGCAGTTTAAAAAATCAACTTACATTTTATTAAAAAAAATAAATATATTCATTTTTAAAAAATTTTTAATAAGGTATATGTTAATAAATTATATGATCATTTCAGAAAATCAGCATATTATACATCACATCAGATTCATTAAGAAACGCATATCCTAGTATTTAATATATCATGAAAGCAGTATCTCAGAAGCAAAAAGATGTAGGTTTTAACTGTAATATCTACCGGTTTTTTTTTTTTTTTGAAAATTTCGTGGAGATAAAGTGTCATTTGGTTATTTGAGAGAGAAGTGAACATAAGTTTATTTTATAAGTCTGCGAGTAAATCTGAAAGAGAAATGGCTGAGTTACTAAATAGAAAAAGTCACTCAAACAAGACAAAATAATCTGGACGAAAAAATATATTTTGACAGCTCGGGATCGAGAAGTTTTCAGCTATCAACTAAAAAAGGTCTTTCGATTTGTGAATTTTCACACGTTTCGTGAAATGTTTCACATGTTACCAAATTTTGGAAGAACTTTAAATCGTGTACAAATAAAAAAAAACCCTTATTAAAATGAAAACAAAAGTTATTGAAACAACATCTAAACGAAAATGGCTAAAAGCAGGCCAAAAATATGTCTTGGAACGAAGAGTGGAAACATTTTATATTTTCTTGGAGAAAAGAAATCTAAACTTGGTAGTCTCGATAACAAAAAAAAAAAAATCTCTGGAATAAGTTGAAGAAGCCGAAAAAATTCTTCAGTCAACAAATGGGAAGCATATTGGTAAAAAAATTGGAGAATCTTGACTCTCATGATAAATGGTATGATTTGCAGTGAATTTTGGGACGCGTGGTACTGTTTAATATCAAGCTACACTATATATTCATTTGATAATGCATGAAATTTAATTAGTTTAACTGGATATTTCTTCAGAAAAAATATTTGATATACATAAAAATCCACCCAACAACTGCTCAAAATAGAAAATAAAATTATTGTTTTGTCATGGTAAAGTCGAAGTCTTGTGCCAAATGAAATAACTCTTTGGGTATATTATATCGTTAAGTTTACGCTAATAATGAGTAATAAAAATCTGTTAATGAACTGAAAATATTCAATGTAAATTAATTGTAAAATATTTTCAAACTTGATATTAACTTCTTATTATTTTAATGAAAAACAGATTGGTAAAATAGAAGATCAATATCGAATACATTTTAATATTGTTATTTGTTTTTTAGAAAGTTAGTTATAATTTTCCAGCAGTGTATTTTTTTATTTATATCTAATACTTTTGCTAACTCAACTTAATTTTTATTACATTGTTCAAAATTATTGAAACTTAATTACAATAAGTATATTATACCACATTTCATGTGTTTGAACCTTTATAATATAATTTCCAAAATCAAAGTGGTCTTACTATTTCATAACTGATTGAAGGAGAGGAGAATGAAATACTAATAATGAGATAAATATTATGTGTTTTGTTCCAATTAATAAATTAAGACGCATATTTTGGTGAATTTGTTGGAATTTTCCATCTGTAAACATATATCTAGTGATGTAGCTTTTATTTTTCCATTTTCTCCTTATTTTTTTCGCGTTTCTCATTTATTTTTAATCTAATAAGTTCATGATTTTTTCACATTATGTTTTCATCTTTTTATTATGAAAGAGTCAGAAACGAAAGCAGTCATAAATACTTTTATGAAACTGCCGTAATAGGTTGGATAAATATTTTGAAAGCATCTTGTATTGCATCTTGTCCTTGACTTTGATAGCTTTCTCGGAAATATTAAAAAAGAAAAACATATGATCTAACATGAAAGAGTTTAATGGGTGATTTTATTGTGGTATTTATGAAAACAAGAAATAGAACTCAAGTGTTTCTTCTTAAATCCGTTTAAAAATGGGAGTGTTCGATCATTGCTCTTGATCTTTTTTTACAAAGGAAAAGCACCAAGGGATTTTTCTGTTTTATGTAATTGGCATAAAGCTTTCGTTTTACATTTGACTTTTGTAAATATATTTATTTTTAAACTATTTTCCCCCAGTTATTACGCAACAGTCCGAATATTCTGCATTTGAATTCTTGATTTCTGAAAAACCGATCATGATAACTTTTATGGATTCTTTAGCTAAAATGACGAGTTCTTGTACCTCGAGGGGGGAAAAAGATACATATATGCAGTTATATAAAAAGAAACCTGAAATATGTATATAACATTTGTAGAAGCTGTTGTAGTAATGACTCAAGTGTTTTCAAAACTATTGACTGCATCAAGTCATTAGGCCAATATTTTCTTAATGAACAGATTATCCCAGTACAAACTATTCTCTTCTGTTGTTGTTGTCGCTTTTAATTCATAACCTGCGAATAGATTGAAATTTGTAGTGTTTCACTAATTTTTGAATGATTTTCATTACATAGATGTGATTATTTTCAGCAGATACATTTATACTGTACAAAGAACAGAGCTTCTAAATGAAGATCATTATTATTTCATTATGGTTATTAACTTAAGATCAAAACCGTTTTTCAATGAATTATAAATAATTAGTACAACAAAAGTATTTAGCGCAGTTATTAGTTTTCTTAAAATAGAGGAAATTGATGAATTCTTATTAAAGCTAGCTTTATAAAATTATTTGCCTGCCATTAAAATTGCAACACCAGGAAAGAAGGCGAATAACAAAAGTTTACTTATAGCACGTATACTTCATAGTAGGAAAAAAGCATGATTATATAAGTTTGCCAGCTGTGGCAGCTAAACCCACTCTAACTTGATTAGGCATCAACTCAAACTGTGTTTGGATGACAGATGCAAGTAAATTATTCCATGCTGCTTCAAGTCTAAGGCACCATCAGTCATAGTAGATGGAGAATGTTAGCTGCTCAGTCATTCAGAAATCAATGACCAGATGTTTTCAATTGTTGAGAGACCTGGAAAACACAAGAGCCAAGGCAACAGGTGAAGTCTTATGTGTTGAAGTAGGTCAGGGCAAGACAAGCAACATGAGGTCTAGTTTGTTTTGTTGAAACAAACTAGACAACTTTTGTTGAAGACAACGTCTTCGAGATCCTGAAGATAGTGCAAAACCACTCACCTTAAGAACTGAGAAATGTAAAGCTGGCTGTTCGGATTACCGACTATACAAACAAGAGGTGCTAGTGCCGTGTACCCAATGACTGTCCATAACATCACACCAGGTGCAGGAACCGTGTGATGATATCTAATGTAAACAAGACACGTATCTTTTCCTCTGTGTCTCCAGACACTGATGTTTGACGTGTTACCATCAGTTTGACGTGTTGCGTCTCTTGTATCCAGTTTTATTGCTTGACGCACTACTGCTTCCTCACGTTTCTATGCTTAAGTGTCAAAGGAAACCGCAATAATGATCGCCCTACAGACAGTCCATCCACCTCCAGATACCGTCGCAGTGTTCATACAGATATTTGTGTTGCTGTAAACAAGCTTAACTCAAAGTTTGTGGCGTGGTTGTAGGATCTTCTCTCTCTCTGCAAGGTCAACCTGACAACTTGTTTGTCTTCTTGGCCGTTAGATACGGAAAGTCGTTGAGATCTTGTTTAGTGTTCAGTATAAGTTCCTGAGTCCATTGATTCCATATTCATATGACAGTCATTCGATTCTGATTAGTGTTAGTTGAAATATTGTGGAACGATTAACTGCGTTCTTGATAAGGCTACGAATTCTGAAACATGCTGGTAGTCATTCTCCTAATACATTCTTCTCACAAACAGCCACATTCAAATGAGCTATCTGACTGAGAAACCTACAGTGTAATTTCCCTTTCGTACAGAGTTTGAAATGCTGTTTATCCCTCCTACGTCATTCAGTGGCACTTAAATGATAATTATTGGCATATCATGAAATCTCTCTCCTTTCGTGCGAATTCGACATTTGTATCATCCTCCCTTTATGATGTTACAATTTTAGTTGTCAACAGTGTTTTTAAATAAAAAAATTATTATAAATTAATTATCCTTTCTTGAAGTATAGAATAATTATTTTTAAATCCTAGAATAAAAAGATATAAAGAAATTATTTGTTCTTGTCTAATTGGAATTTATCCGTTCGACTTTTCATCTTATTTTAGGGCATTCTGTGAAGTTGTTTGAGGAATTAGTTTATTTTGAAAATAATTTGTACACTACGAAAATTTGAAAACATATTTTGTAACAAAATCACAAGCATTCTTTTGGATATTTTGAGTACTATTTCATATAAGGGTTTCTTATGCCTTACCTCTCTTTATATGTACGTAAAGTTTCTGAAGCAGTTGAGAATTCAGGGAAGGGACTATGGAGCTGTAGCCTCCACTATCCCGACCTAAGCCAGATTTTTTATATTTTTTAAATCACTATACCTGTTTATTCTTAATCTCCTTTGTTTAAAGTGATAACATTGCTTTTTGGTTTGACTATCTGAAAAATGTTCCAACTTAAACAATTTCACTCGAATTCGTAAAGTTGATGTGGTTGAAACATTTTTTCAAAAGTTATTTCATTATGTTTGATTATTGACAATGCGTCAACGAAGACTGATTTTTTGTTTCAAAGGTTAACAGGATACAATACGTCTGTTGGCGCCTGCATGCGCCCTCTACCGTCCGTATGTAACACTAGGCAGAAGATGAATAACTGTCGGCAATCACTGACGTGGGTAACAACTGCTCTTACTACGAAACCCTCAATCACTTTACTTATAACCTTTTAATTATTATTTGTTAAGTTTTATTAAAAAATTAGACGAAAGACTTGGTCCGTCGAATTATTTAAAACTCGTGACACTCACGAACAACATCAATTTTAGAAATTGACATTTACAGTACTGGCGGAATACAACAGTTTACGTAAACAATTTTTTTCCGTTTTTGTTTCTACATTTTATTTGTTGCTTAAGTTGCTAAAACTAATTTGTTTTGGATTCACCACTTAATTTGAAGCATTAAAATTTTTGTTGTGATTTTTATTTTGAAACTCATGAATGTAATTCAACACCTTCCTAGCTTTTCCCGAGCTGAGCTCGGGCAGGCTAAATGTACCATCCTGGCTCATCCTGAGTGTAGCTCGAGTATTGTGAACATTTACACTGCACAATCTGTCTTTCCCGAATTATTTCACATGGACCTTTTATGGTTTCAAATCCTATTGCTTTCTTTTTTACGTACTAGATGGTAGCATAAAAAAATTGACGTTTTTTGAGCTCCCTCGTCCCTCTGAAAATTTTTTGTGTATGGCATTGGCCAGTGTCGTAGGTGTGATGAAGTAAGGAAAAAGTCTGTAACATTTATTATAACTTATTAAAAAATACGGGATATATGTACTTACCTAAATATCTAAAATAAAAAAAAATCGTAAAGAAATCGTTTAGAATCGTGTTTATAAGGCAAAACACAAGATACAACCATAATAATAATAGCAACAAATATAATATCAAATGATGCATTTATTAGCAAACAATTCAAAATACATTAAAAGGTAAAATATTTTCATTTAAATTATATTTCGTAGTTATAGTCACACAGTAGAAGACTTAGTATACATACAGTCAGCCAACCTTGAATATTTCTGTATATAATTACTAAATGCTAATCTTCAAGCGCTCACCCCAAAATGTCTTGGCGGTCCACCGGTCGATGACGATCGATGTAATGCCCATCCCGGATGTAGAATAACCTCATTTCTTTATGTTTTGATCCAATTTATACAAAACGTAATCATGGTATTCAATTTTAGGGAATAAAGTTTCTTACACCATTTTTTGTTTCATCAATTTTAACGTAAACACTTTTCCCCTATTTCGTCTTCTTTCGTAATCAAACTCTGTACCCATTTTACGTACTGCATAACCACCAACTATTCCAATTTTTGCTTTGGATTTTAATTTATTCCAATAAACTTTTGAAACACTCACATTTGTTAATGCACTGAATATACGATTGATATAATTTTTTATTAGCATCGCATTCTTAAGCAGCATGGCAACACGAGAGCTGTTGGCTACGGACCTCGTAATTTTAAACCTCCCTCCCCCCAAAATACCCGAACAAATACAAAGATCACCCAAAAAAGATCATGACGTCATATGGTGAAATATACTCCAAAGCCGGTCGGTTCGACTTTTTACCCATCATTAAGAAAGAAGAAAACTGAAAACAAGCTCACTAACTACGAAATTAAAAATTGGCGTTAAATAAACCAATTTCTATCCCCTCCATTGTCTTATCTGAAAAAAGGTGAAATATTCGTTCCATATGCCGTATAAATTCCATGTCGTTTGGTTCGATAGGTTTCTGAAAGTTACAAGTTGAAAAAAGTTCGGAAATTGATGCATTTCAGGGCCATTATTAAAAATTCGTCTTGAACTCTTCCCTTTACTAATTTAGATAAACTAAGGAAACAATTTAGTCATTTAAAAAATCAACATGCACATCTAGAAAGAGCAATATTATGTAATAGAACTGTTCATGAAATAATTTCCGTTACAAAATATAAAGCAACCTTAAAGATGAACAAGTAATTTAAAAAAATTATTTATGTCAATTCCTACTTAGGTCAACAAAGAAAAATTTTATTTTAGTTGCTTTTTATCAAATAATTACAATTAATATAAATATACATATGACAGAACCTAAATATATTAAGTGGCAATTAATTTTTTTTAATTATCATTCAAGTATCATATTTTCCTCTAAAACAATCGTGTATTTGAAATTTCAATTTAACTAAATGCTTTAAAACGTGAGAAATTTTTTTTTTTAAAACTTTTTACCCAAGTCGCTAAAAACGACACCAGGGGAACTGTATCTGTAATTCTTTAAATAATCAGTTTCAATCAATTAATGTTAATTAATTATAATTAAATCATTGTATTGTCACCAAAACAATCGTGTATAGAAATTTTCAGCTCAAATGAATGCTTTAAAATGTGAGAAAAAACCTTTTCAAGTTTTGACACAAGTCGCCAAAATGGTCACTAAGTCACCAAAAATGATGCCAATGTGGCTGTATCTGTAATTCCTTGCATAATTAATTTTAATCAATTAATTTTTATTAATTATAAGTAAATTACCATATTGTCATCCAAAATAATCTTGTATATAAAATGTCAGCTCAATTGAGCGCTTTAAAATGTATTTTAAAACAAGATCTGTATGAGGACCCTCTAATGGTGTCGGACTTTTTGAGAGTGAGGTCATGCACTTGGTCTAGCTTGGCTAGACATGGAGATGAGCAACAACAACAAGATGTATTTTATTAACGATTGAAAATTTGAACAAGATATAGGGAGTTGTGAACTAATAGTATAGAAATTGAAAAAGAAATTTTAACAATTTTCAGCTAAAAATCTATCTTAAACAGACAAAGAAAATAGGCCTAGTATTGATAAAGCTATACCATAAGCAATTTTAGGTAATATTCTATAGTTGACACCCTTAATCGTGAAGACAAAGAAGGACAAAACAGCTAGACTTTTTTTTATGAACTTCTGTTTAATATGAAGACAGTAATTCAATAAATTTGTGACAAATGAAGGAGTGAACCAAAAATAGGATCTGACCATATAAATCATTCATTTATTATTTTGACATACCAAAATAATATATGTCAAAAAATCTTTAACTGGAAAAAAAATTAAAAAATTAATTACAGTTAAAAACTATCTTAAATGAATAATTCAAGCCCTAATTCAGCTTAAAAACAAGCTGAAAAAGGAATTGCAACGATATGAAGTCAAAAAACCAGTCCGAAACAAATAAAATAGGTTTAACTTTGATTAAACTATCATCTACAACTTGAAGGCGTAGTCATAAAAAGAAATCACAACATAAGCATTAATTTAAAATAAAAACTATCTAAAACTTGAACAAAATTTAACTTAAGATTTCTGAAAAAGAACAAAATATATAGGCTTAATTTTTGAACTACATCTTGTGTGCAGAAACAAAACTTTAAACAATAATCGTCTTGCTAAAACTAATATTCGGTTGTTGAAAGATAGCTGTTTAAAGAATTTTCCAAAAACAATTGCAATCTTGTCTCAAAGAAAAGATTAATGATTAAATGTAACGAAACATAAACATCATGATAATGATTAATATGTTACGATCTCTATATGAAGAATAATTTGTCTCGTTCAGAGATAGACGTGACATCATATAACTCTACGTCATGGGAACTAACCATCTGTAATAAAAACTTCATGAAGAATAATTTGTCTACTTCAAAGATAGATGCGACGTCATATGACGTCACATAGCCAGTGCTGGGAAGAATCACTTTAAAATTAAATTTTTAAGAAACTGAAACAAGTTTCGAAAATCTATCTTTAAGACACAAACCATCATCACCCATAGCTTCAGGGTGCCAATTACACGTGTAAGGATCTTTACGTTTATCTACTACATCTCTGGTGCCAGCACACACGTTTTCTTTTTTTTTCGATTCCTACTATTAACTCACACACACACTCTCTCTATACATATATTTATATATATAATATCTAATTCACAAATTTTCAATCTTTAATCAAATGTATTTTAAAGCACTCAATTGAGCTGAAATTTTATGTACACGATTATTTTGATTGACAATATAGTAATTTAATTATAATTAATAAAAATTAATTATTCAGAGAATTACAAATACAGCCACGTTGTCATCATTTTTGGCGACTTGTGTCAAAACCTGGAAAGGTTTTTTCCTCACGTTTCAAAACATTCAGTTGAACTGAAATTTTATGCACACGATTTTGTTTTGGATGATAATACGAATACTTAAATGATAATTAATAAAAATTAATTCCCACTTAATGTTGTGATTCTGTCATTTATATACACATATTTATATTAATTGTAACTATTTAATAAAAAGAAACTAAAATAATTTTTTTTGTTGATATAAGTAGGAATTGACTTAATTTTTTTTTTTATATTACTTGTTCTTAGTATAGATGTTTTTTTTTGGGGGGGGGGGTAATTATTTCAGTTATTGTTCGACAATTTTCTCTTATAGGTGTTGTGACGATTCCGAAAAAACAGTGTAGACAATTTTGAAAGAATTCACAGAGAAGCCTCATCTCAGGTTGAGGGAACAAAGTGCACCTGAACTGAGAAACTAAAAAAGAGACTAACATTGAAGGAAGAATCGGTCTCAAAAAAAGTTTTTGAAGAACAGCTGTGAATTGAAAAAGCAAAATGGTTTTATGTTATCAACAGATGTATTGCATTCCTTTCCTTATACTTTGCAGCGAGTAAAGTTTCCTGTGGTAAGGTGTGAAGGAGTAATTTTAGCTGAGATATCGACAAATAAACTTGCTAAAAAACATACTAGATTCTTTTTAAAACAATGAGAAAATATTAAGCATATCTGTTTTCTATATTTTAAACATTATTAACAGAAAATGTGTCAAAAAGCTCAACTCTGAAATCATATGTATTCTTCTTCTTTTTTTTTACAAAAAAAAATTGAAGAACATTCTTTTACGTTTTTATTAAGGTATTAAAATCTTTATGTGCTGCGTCATTCAGTCTTTCAAATATTTTCTTTTTGTTACTGCTATTTCTACTGCACTGAGTAATCATAAATGACCTTTATCGTTTGATATTCTTTTTTTACGTCATTGCATTATATGTTTTTAATACATATTTTTTTCATTAGAGTATATTATAGATCAGCATAGTTACAATCGGCAAATTTACATTAGATTGACCTAGTGGTCGGCAAAGAAGATTGAATCTCTTCACTCTTCTGCCTCCATTAATTAGTTTAAAAAATCATTATGCCTACAAAAAATTATTTTCTTTTCTGTTTTTCCTCTATAATTATTTAGTGAAAATTACTTGCTTTTACATACACATTTTATTTTACTGGCTTAAAAACTAATTATTTAAGAGAGTTATTTCTGTGTTATGAATTCTTTTTCATTAACAATGCGTACTGAGAATCAATTATTTCTAAAGTAGTAAGAGTCCAAGAGACACACTGTCGTGTCTCAGTCCTATTTTGGACTGAGCTCACACTGCCCGACGCGTCTCTAAGTGTAGGAGGAAACATATCATCACCAACAAAAGCCATAGCAACAATTATTTATTCAAGACAGACAAACACAAGAACAATCACAAGTTCAATTTATAAGTGGAAACCTAGGAGTGATTCCCTAATACCTCGATTAATCCTAATACTCAAATCTAATATTCCCGTCTAAGTAATCTCAGCTACCAGAATGGACAAGGAGTAGAACTCTTGCTAACCTCAGGTCGGTACTGAATTTATTTCCTTCAATGATCTAACTAATACTTTACTTTAATAATTGATCACCATGAAATGCGCGCTAAGTTCGTTGAAGTAATTCACCGACGATACTTACATGCAACTTGGCACTCCTTCTCTCTTACATTTACGAAATCTAGACTTTATATAGTTGAACTAATTAGCATATAACTATCTCGTGTTTTTCCCGAAGAGGCTGTGAAACAGTAAAAATGCTGGTCCCAAAGTTTCCCAAGAGGATTAGTGATGAATTCTCGCGGATAGCCTCGTCTCAACACTTAAACCCACAACAGAAGTGACAAACACATATTCCTCATTTTACGACGTTTTAATGTAAATAAAAAGTGTTAAAATGACTTTTGTTTACAGGAACAGCCAAAATTAGTTTTAATTAATGTAAATATAAAATTCTAGAATAAATCACTTAAGTATTATTCTCTTTAGACCCAAAGTACACATATGTGTACCTGCGGTTTTAACTTCGAATCTTATTAACGATGTCATATGTCCGCTTTCCTTTCTATAATTGCTGGAAAAAAGTGGCCTAAATGGATGGTCAAGAATTCTGACCCCTGTTCCCACGACCATCCCTTAGATTCTGAGAGCAGACATATCCCCCGGCCTGAGTGGATTTCCATTTCCCACGCATCTCGGACGACAGCGTGTCTGGGGAGGAGAACCCACATTATGCACCGGAAAGGATCCCACACTTTGAGGAGCCTACGAACAAGAGATGTAAGAAGAGCCGAAAAAGGAGGAGGATAAACCTGAACTTTAAAAGCCACGGCGTGAGATTTTGCAGGAGAGAACCGTCAGAGACCTCTCTAGCGTGTAGAGCTAGAAAACTGCATTTGCATCCGCGATATAAAGTCGGACAGTGAAGCCAAAGGACTGTGGCCCCTATTACAGATAAAAAGGTGTCAACTTCTCGTGATCCTCATGATAATGAGGATGTTTTAAATAAGCTGAACTTTACTGTGAAAGAGACTATAAAACTGTGATCCCAATCTCGGAACGATTGTAAGAGTATTCAAGATAATTTTCACTTTAATAAATTGTTTTGATAAGCTTATTCAAGTTATTCAAGCTTATTCAAGCTTATTTTTCTGATTTATAATTATACACTTAATTTTAAGTTAGAATATATGTATCACAATGTTTATATTCTACAAAAATTTTAAGTAAAATTAAGAAATACACAAAATTTAAGTAGAAATTTGTTTTTATCTTGTCATATTTCGTTCTAATTCGAAATTGATCTAGTTTATTTATAACTGAGTCACAGAAATAAAAAATATTTCCCGTAGTGCTTAGTTATTCCAATTTCATTATTGCCACACCCTTCATGCAGAAAGACTATCATTATTGTCACTTATTCAAATGAAGTCCTGCTGGATTATAAAACTATTTGTTTCATGGATGGAAGTAAATTGGATGAAAGAGTTGGTCTTGCCTGCGTTATTTACGAGGAAGGATTTGAAAAAGCTACTTTCCAGCATCGAATAAGAGATGAATGCTCTGCTTTTCAAGCCGAACGACTCTGCATTATCTTGCCGTAAAAGTGGTCCAGGACTCTCTCCGTCAGGGCGGTACTCTTAGTTTTCTTATTTGCACCGACTCGCTCTCGTCGCTTCATACTTTGCGCAATGTAAATTCTACAGAAAAACTTGTTGTGGAGGTTCAGTCTATTCTGTGTACAACCTTTAAGACTGTGATATCCACTTTTCTTATGTTCGGGGCCATAGTGGAAATCTCGGCAATGATAGAGCGGACCAGTTGGCTAAAGAGGCAACTTGCCAAGATATGAGCCTTTCGATGTCTGTGCCATAGTCCCACTGGAAGCATTTAGCTTGGGAAAGAACTGTTTCCACCTGGAACTCCAAATTCTTGGTCTCACCTAAAGCTTTGTGGACTATAAAGTTTTTTCCGACCATTGATCAACGGCTAAAATTTAAGAAATTTGTTATTGATTTTAAGTTATCCCAGATTCTAACAGGATATGGAAATCTTAAGAGCTATTTATCTAGGTTTAACTTAATTGGTAATGATATTTGTTCTTGTTGTCTGGATGCTGAAACCGCGGAACATGTCTTGTTGTATTGTAATCTATATTTTTGTAAAAGAAAAATTTTTAAAAAGGAGTTGAAACGCTTAGGTATTTCCTGGCCACCTATTTTGTCTTTGTTGGTCAATTGTTCTGAAAGCCTTAATGTCTTGAGAAAATTTGTTTACTGTATAGACTTTTAAAATTTTACAGGGACCTTCCTTTCTTTATATATTTGTATTTCCTCCCTTCCTTTTATTTATATTTGTCTCTTTTACATGTTTTTTCCTTAATTATGTTTTTTTTTAAAAATTATTATATAATGTTGTTACCACTTACGTCTGTAAGCCTCATATTATGCAATGTGGAGCATAAGGAGTTCAAATAAATTTATTTAAAGAAATAGTTTGTGGTTTTTGAAGAAAAGTAAAATATTACTTTGGATAAAATTATATTAAAATATAGTAAAAATATTAATTGGAAAACGAGAGTCATGATCCTGACTGCTACCAGAGCCCACTTCCCCTTCCTGTGTAAACGTATGCATATAATTAGTTTATGATAATGTTCTCAAATTTTCAATGTTTACAACCCCATTTTCAATCATAATTTTCGGCCCCTTCCATTCAATAATAATGTATTGAATTCAATAATAATGTACTTTGATGCTAAAGCTACAATATGACTTTAATTATAAACCGTACAAATTATCAAGATAAGTATTAATTATTATATACGATTTTGTATATGACAAAATGTATATAATATTTCCCATGGAAAAAATAACTTATATTGACTTAGCCTATTAACTTTGTATTGATGAATTAATGATGAAATACATTGGGCAATACTGATATATTTTTCAGTGTGTTTTATATCAGCGTAAATATATATTTTATTTATTATGTGTCAGAATGTATTTTCTTTTGCTTCCTTTCAGTAAATTAATATTTTTTTAAAATAATCTTTTATTTTCGACTTTTCAGTATGCTCGCGCCCCCTGGTAGGATTATCATGCCCCCCCCCTCTTGGAGGGGAGGCTGCCGTACAGTTTGAGAAACGCTGGTTCAGGCTCTTTATTTCTGGCAGGGATTTGGATGTGAATTCTGGAACTCTTAGAATGACTTACATCGCGCTTGTTTGACCTGTTTTGGAGTATGGCTTTCAAATCTATATTAAGTGACCTCTCAAACAAATCTTAATAGATTGGAAAGAACACAGCTTAGTGTAGCTCAAATAATCACTGGTCTACATAGCTGCTGCCTGAAAGCTATTGTATTGTATGAGGCCGACCTACACCTTTGCCATTGAGAGATCAAAATAATTCTGCAAAATATATTGCCAAACTAAAAAGTCTTGGGTCATTTATTAGAACTTAATTTATTCTGCAGTTTACAAGCAACCAGAAAATGAAACACAAATTTTTACAAATATAAGGAAAAGTTGGATGGCCCAAGAGAATAACACACTACAATATTAGTTCCTAAGAACTAAAAGTTTGAAGTCTTAAGAAAAGGCAAAAGAAATTTCGCTGTCTTGGAATACAGGACTTCAAATCATAGTCAAAAGTGACAAAAAAATTATTCAGAGACGTTAAAATATAACTTACAATTAAGAGAACTCAATACCCTAAAAATGACCAAAACATAGTTTTTTTATTTTTATTTAGTCATATTCTTTGCATTATTATCTGTCGATTGATATATCACTTTTGTATATCGGAAGAAGTTGGAAAAAACTTCAATTGAAAATTTTTAATAACAAATTAGTCGATTCGACCACATTCCCTTTTAAGATTAAAAAAAAAGCTAAGAATAGCTTTTTACAGAAAAACTCTGTTTTAAAAAGAGAAATAATAGGTATAAAAAAGGAAGGTGTTATATGTAAAGCATTCTATTTATGAGACATTACAATAATGTAATTTTTCTTTTTGTGAAATGTGTGCATGTAAAATTTTTGTATTAAGTCGTTTTAGATTAATAATTTCATAAATTCAGTTCTTATTCAACACATGTTTTTTTTATAAAAATTTAATATCTCAATATTATGTAAAGAAAAGAAATAAAATTTCTTTAATGACCCCCCCAGGACAAAAATTCTTTTTAACAATTTCCTTGAATTTTCTTGTGCAATTAATGCTCTCAAAAAATTGATCATTTATAAAAAAAAGTATGTGTTGAAATAATATTAAAATGCAATTATTTTAAAGAAAAATATATAGCTAATGTCTTATTTTTTTAAGCTTATTATAATTATTTTTTCAGAATTATAAACTAAGTGGTTTTTCTCAGTTTGTGTTTTTTCCGATACATAAGTGCGTTCAAAATGTTACTCCTTCCACAATTATTTACAAATCATTTTCAATTTTTTCTGTGTGTTATATATAAAGCATGTAACAAAATTAGGGATCCCTTTTTGTAAACTGAATACTTTTTTTAAAAAAAAGTTATTAAAATGTAGGAGATATTGGCTTTTTCATTGAATTTTGGCATGTATATCAATATTTTATTTCTTTTCCTTCAAAACTAATGAAGATATTGTAAAATTTATCCCTAAAGTTGCTTAAAACATCTTTAAGAATATTACACAAAAAAATTCAGGTAAAAAAAAACTAATAATTACAGAAGGAGTAAAATTTTAAAATTTTCCAAATTTTCTTTAAAAAATTTTAACTTTTAAAATTGTGTGAATAATACGTGTAAAATTTCCTCTCGTATCATTTTCTTGAATACAAACAATACATGAAATTCTGAAATATAATTTTTAAACACATAAGCTTAAAAAATTATTCGAAGAGTACCGAGTCCTCTTAAAAAAATTCATGATAACTATTGGTGACAGTGAAAGACTTAAGATAAAATTTAACATCCATGTGGGGAAAAAATGCTTGCAGTGCTCAGACTTTCAAACAAGTTCGTATAATTCATTATTTTCAATAAATTTTTGTTTGTACTAAACTCTTTTGTTCAATTCATATATTTTTTTAATAATTAAACATTAAAAATTTCTTATATACACATAGTATATAAGAAATTTTTCATGTTATATTAACTTCAAATTCAAGCAAATATACTTGCAATTATGATACTTATTTATATAACATTTATTTAAAATTAGATTCAACTTGAATTTTTAATCAAATTACAGTTTTTTTAAGATGTATTTGATAGTCAGGTATTACGGTTTTGGTTCTGTTTGTAGCTGCTAATGCGTGAGAAAACCTTGAAGTACAAAAGAATGACTCATGATAAATTGCAGTGAAAGTTGACCAGTTGTTGTTGTCATACCTCTCGCTACTAAAGTATTTTGTGCAGGTAAGTTTTCAAACATTTTAACTTACTAGTACACATGTGACTTGAACATTAAAATTAAGCATAAAGTACACTAAAAAATTGCAGTTTGTAATACTGTGGTCGTTTTTTAACTGACAATATTTTGTCCTTCATTTTAAAGGTTCATTTTCCAAGATGGCGTGTCAGGTATTATGGAATACTAGATATTCCATAATACCCGACACATTTCCTTCTGATGTGTCATTTGTAATAAACTTCGTTCCATCAACTAAAAAGTCAAGAAACAAAGATGCTGAATGTATCTTCTGTAAAGTAAAATTCTCTGAAGATCAACGAGGGGAAATTTTGATTCAATGCTTCAGCTGTTTTCTGTGGGCTCACCTTGACTGTACTGGACTGTGACTATGTTAATAAATTTGAAACAAGAATGAATTTCACGTATTTTTAAAAGTAGGGATTTTATAGTTCAAAATAACTACGTTTTATGAAATTTGAATTAGTTTTCCAATGGTTTACCCACCTATTTCATAATACCCTTTATTTATCATTTTTCTTTAAAAAAATTTTTTTAATGAAAGCAAAATAAATGTTGATAATTTTTTACAATCGTTTACTGTTCATCAATGATGATTTCGGAGATCTTTATCAAAAACCAGTAAAGTTATTTCTAGAAATGTAAATGGTGTTCCATAATACCCTATACTCATCTATCATTTAATGAAACACCTGTTAAGGAACAATGTGTCTGGTCTGGTAGCTGTCTCTTATTGGGAGATATATCTATATTATATATCTATATGTGTGTGAGAGTGTAACAGTGTCACTTCATATTATTTTAAATTCTAATTTAATATATTTTTTTCACATCTTAATTACGAATACCATTTTTCTAAGCTCCAGTTTCATTTTATCTCCGGCGTTAAAAGGTTTAAACTCTGTGTTTTGATAAATTTATTGTCGGTTCCTGGAAAACAAATATTTGAATAGCTTACACGTGTCTTTCTCAGTGACTGTGAGGCAATAAAACCACCTACGTAATTTCTAAAAAAAACTGCTATGACATATTAAAAAATCAATATATTAAACGTTATTTTCAAAAAAGTAAAAGCAATACATTAAATATACAGACAATTTAGCATAGCCATGTGACCATGCTCGTTAACTTCCATCTAATATTGTTTCTCTGTCGAGTCGTAGAAAGTTAAGTTTTGGTGACACTGAAGACCCGCTTATATTATTATAGTAAAGAAAGAAATTGACAAATAAATTAATGATAATTATCTGTCAATTAACTAGTAATCATACTTTTGGGCCGAAATGTCTAATGTGGTAACGTATAGCTATTAAATTGCATCAAATAGGAATGAGCCTGGTGAGTGAACTATATTGGCCAATTATTTCATGTCAGAATTTATGATTATCAGCAGGTACCATTCCCATTAACAGCAAAACTGCCAAAATGTTTTAATTCATGTAAAAAGTCACTCTATTTAAAGAAAACCCAGTGGGACGTTTTGCGGTCTAATTAAGTTAAACTTTATTAATTAAAGATGGTACGCGATTTACGCAAAAATTTTTTAATTAAGGATTTTCAAAATTTTTTTGGTTGCCTCCTATGTGTGTAGGAAAATAGATTTCGTGCTCAATATTTCATAAAAAGCTAGCCATTTAATTTTTTAAGGAAACATTTGTGAAGTGATTTTAAAATGCTACTCCTCCTACAAAAAGTTACGTACATATATGGAATTTGATTTACAAGTACGTCAATCTATGTATAACAAAAGTTGGTATGGGTTTTGCGATAACATCATTGGTATTCGTACAATACTTATTTTTACGAATGCTTATTGAAAATTCCCTAAAAATTGTATAAATTCTGAGTTCAATTATTTTTTAAAAAAATAAGCATTGCTTTGATTCAAAAATGCATACCAACTTTTGTTACATGTACTATTAGCAATAGGTAAAAAAATTTTAAGCATTAATCACAATAGAAAAAAAGCCTTAGCATTTTAAATGAAGATAGACTATAGTTATTTTATCTTTCTGAGATAAGTAAGTTTAAAGTTTTGATTTGCCATAGGGAGATGTGAATAAAAACTAACGTAAAAGCTATCATAATTCTGCGTTTTTAAAGTTTAGAGCTTTCAAATTTTGTGAGGTTATGGAAAAGTATATAAAGAGTAATTTAGATTTTAAAAAAATTAGATTTGATTTTTTGACCAATTTTTGTCAATTGAATCGTACTTTGTCATCTTAAAGTTTAATTAATATGACTTTATAAAAGCTCATTTGTTAAGATCAACTAGTTTATACTCATTATATGATTATTAGTAACAAGATCATCTTTGCGACCTTTTCGAATGGAATTTTTTTCATTTAGCTTTTCTGTTTATCTTTTCCACCCATTTTAAAGGTCAGCTAAACACAACCAATAAACTGTCAGCTGACTGACAGCTGAAGTGGCTCTTAACTCATCAAATTTACACCACGTCACATTGAGTACTTTGAAGGAAGACGTATTTAGACGTATTTTCACCGACGTATTTAGAGAGCATAAATGTTGCAACGAAATGAATCCCCTTTGCAAAGAAAAAGAAACTAAAGCTTAATAGAAATGTCTTCTATTTCTTAAGAGTATATACCTCCTTTATTTTTTTTATATGTGCCCCTACATGTATTCAGAGTTTTTTGTCACTGTCGAACATGCCTCACTAACATTCATCTGTGACTGACTTTTTTTCAAAGAAAAAATTAAATAGATTTACGCTCGTAATAAAACTGGAAAATGTTTTTATTTGTTTGTTTAAAGCAGTGATTGCCAAAGTGGTCTATATCGACCCCTAGAAGTCTATGATGACCTCCAAGGGGTCCACGTCAGCGAAAAAATAATTTGAAGGTTCATGAGGTGTAAATGGGGTCTACGAAAGTGGTTCTCATTATATATAAACCAGATCATAACTTTAATTTAAAAAAAATAATTAGTCAAATGGAAACCAAAATCTACCTGTTTAACAGATTTATTAACTAAATTTAATTTGTTTAATTTGTAGCTACTAGATGTGACAGCATCAATTTTATTAAAACAAATTATTTCAGTGTTTCTTGGGAGGATTAAGCTAAAGGAGTATAATATTGGACGTCGCGATTTTCCCAGTTTCTCATTTTGTCACAGACAATCTGTCAGGAAGAAGACGTTTAACCTACGTTGAACACTTAAATGCCTTCTACTCAGATTTTGAAACTAGGTTTGAGAATGCTTTGACTATGGTAATACCACCGTATAGACAAGGAAATCATATGAACACATGAGGAAAATAAATATTATATTACACAAGAGGAATTGAACAGAACAGGTACTAACGAAAATCTTAAAGTAAAGTTTAGAAATGGATGTCAGCAATTTTGGCTTTAAAAAGACATACCTGTTATCTATCCCGAATTATGGAATACAGTGAGAAACTTTTTTATAATTGCTTTTCTAGTAAGCAAGTGTTTCACCGTGGTTTCCAGTCTCGGGGGAAAAAGACGGGGCAATTCTAACCAGGGAGATTTAGCATTCAACTCGATAAGATTGTGATGTGTGTGTGTGTGTCAAATGTTGAAAATTTTTTATTGAAGCGCCAAATTCATCCCTCCCATTAAAACCCTTTTTGTTTGTTGCTCAGTTATCTTATGCAGTATTAAATTTTAATTTAAAATTAATTAACATGTATTTCTTAAGTTTTAAACACTTCTTTTTACTGTAAAATTTTTAATATTTTAATGTATTTAGCTCTACACTAGCTGTCAAAAGACACTTAGTTGATAAATGTGCAAATCGTTTAATATTAGATAAGTAGGGATCTACTTAAGGACGAAAAAGAGGGCAAGGGGTCTATGAGACAAAAAAGTTTGGGAGCCTCTAGTTTAAGGAGTTATTAATTTTTTTGTGATACCTATTACACATACGTAATATATTTTAATATTTAATACGTTTATTTTTGAGTTACCGTAAGAAGTAAATTCGAGTCCTGCTGAGAAAATGTATTTTTTAAAATTTATTTTTAGTATTTTTCCGATATGCTGCTCAATAACAATTATATTTCATCAATTCGGTACTTATGTATTATACCGTCCACTAATTTCGACAAACGAAAAGACATCGCCATTTATAAAAATGTCTCGAAATGCTATCATCTTTATTGTTGTGTTCAAACAGGTGTGACGATGGTTTCCAGTATTGTCTGTATATCGCGCCATTTTGGCGATGTCTTTTGATTTGCCGAAATTAGTCGACAATATAACACGCTAAAGTAGTCAATTCTTAGTTTATTACTGACTTTTTTTCTTTTAAAATTATACCGAATTTCATCAGTAAGTTTCTTTCAATGTTTTTTGTCTTGTAATTCAATCGAATTAAATGTTCATGGTGTCTTTTATGTTCTATGTTATCATCCCTCCTATGAATTTAGAAGATTTCTAGCTGTATATAGAAGGAAGCTTGTGTTATTAGGAATATATAGTATAAATATATTATACCACTAATAAACAGACTGAGAATGTGGTTTCTTTGTTGTGTCTGATATAAAAAAATAGAATTTGTGCATGTATTACTGACCTGTATAATAAATCATCCTTCCTAATTATGGCATTGTGAATTGTAATTTTATAACACTTTATTAACCCAATTTCTCTATTAGATTTTGCCAACACTTTTATAAGATAAATTTTTTTTCACTTTGTACGCGTTAACTCTTTATCCTGTTACATGTTCAAATAAAGCTTGAATACCACAGTCCCAAACTGCATATTTGCTTTTCATATAAATGCTTTCACAAAATATTAAATTATGCGTTATATATATATATATATATATATATATACTAGCTGACCCAGCCACGCGTTGCTGTGGCTTTGTTTTAATACGTTAGTTCAATATTATTCTAAGATATTCAATGTAATCAAATTAATCTTTGTTTATAATTTTGGAGGATTGAAATAAAATATAAAACAACAAATTATTTTAATTTTGTATTTCATTCATCTTCTATTTGAGTGTAGTATAATGCATGAATTACTAACGAAGTCGTTAAGTAACAACATATGAAGATTTAATTTTATAAATGTGATGAATAACGTTGATTCTTTGCAATTTTTAAAATTATTTTTTATCATTTTAAAGTATAACAACAAATAATTTTATACAACTAATCGCTAATCGGTGTACAATATTTTTCGGTAACCCGTATTTTGCTAACTCAAATAGATTCAACGGTTTCCGCACACGTGAGCATGTAACATCTGGTTGCCCATTCGAGAAACATGGATTTTCTAAGTCCAAGTATCAAATGAATATTGTTCGGATTTCAGATTCATTTATGGTCTTCGCGAAAGCCAAACGAATCGGGAATTGAAGCCTTTTGAATGGTATTAGAGATTCTGACGGTATCAGTGGAATACGTGGCAACAGATTCCGTAATAGCATAACCGAATTTTTTTAAAAACTTTACAGACAAAATGTTTGTTTCAAGAGGTTCCCGGTATAATTCTTTTGATGATCAAATGTGCACCGTTGCATTAGCTAGGTGAATTTAAGTTACACAGATAATAACAAGGGAACCAAGCGAAGATCGTGTGGTGACATTCCTGATACATCTAGAGAATTCAAAAACTCGGTTGGAAAATTTACGATTTTGTTTTCATCAACAATATTGTCGATTGGCTTAAAAGGCGTTGGATCAACTGGAAACAACCCTGTGTCTGGAAGTTTATTTCATCACAATATCAACATTTTTTCTGATTAAGTAACAGGATTACAGAGGCAATAATTATCTAGATAATTATACAGTATATTCGGAAGAACACTCTCAATCAGTTTCTTTTTGCCTAAAGAACATTACAGAAATTACAAGGTTATTTCATGCATTATGTATTGGGATGAAGTTCTACTTCACTGTTTGCAATATTCAGTACTTGGTTAGGAAATATTTGCTCAGATTGATCATCTTGCAAATGTACTCGCGTGTTTATGGTCAGTCGAAGTGTTTCCACTTTTCACCATAAAAAAACTTGTTTTAAACAGGCGTTAATCTTGTGAGCAAATGTAGAGCGTGTAATGGCTGTTAATGTCTGTCGAAAATCATCAGACAGTAATACAACAGCACCGAATATTCTCTCGTTGCCATTTAAATCTTGCAAAGCTCTATGTAATGTTGTGAGTGAATGTTTATGGGACATGGTACACATATCCCTGATCATGATTGAATTCATTTGCAATACTGTAGCCAATCCAGAGACGTCTTAAGGCCCGGGCCCAGGGCCGCACCCTCGGTGGGGGCGTCGTTTAGTTTTCGACTTTGTCTTAATAAGATCATGATCCTGATAACTGTAATGGTTAAATATTATTCCCGTACATATTCTCCAAAAAACAGGGAATTTCAAACTGCATGTCAATTGGCAAAAGTGGTAAGACTGCATTATTATGTGATGACCATTGTCCTTGTCTAGGCCTAGGCTTAATACCATAAACAATCATTCAAATTATTTAATCGAAATACGGCCATCGGTCGAGCCGGTTTGTGTCTACGTTTTTGAGATAGTCACATTTATTTGTATCAAATTACCGTTTGAATGAATATTTGACAATGAATGCTATGTACAGTCTACTTTTAAAGATCTAAGTTAGGACCCACTTAAGAATAAGGGCCCAGGGCCTCAAAAAATCTTAAGACATCTCTGAGCCCATCCAATCTTTTTTTTTTCAATGGTACACATTACATCTTGTATTTTATGAATGTCCAATGGCAGCTGATGCGGAATGTGCAGTTTTTCCACCATCTAACAAAGTGAAAACAATGCCCGAAGATGCAATTTCCTATTGCAATCATATTTTCGCACGACTGCACCTGAAAGTTTAGTTGCTATAGGAAATGAAAATCCGGAGGTGGAACTCGAACGCAAAGCCATTTGACCTCATTCTAGCAATATCCAGAAAATTTACGGAAGCTTTTAAAATCCGTATCCAGATTCTAGTTCCCACCCCGAGAAGCAGTCGGTGTCCACTTTCGACGCCCTTGCTCCTGTAAGTTCAGTCTCTGAAGGGGGACATTACGGTAGGCCGGCATTATCCGGCAAAGTTACGTTAGTTTCTAAAATCTGATTTCAGATTATTCTTGTTTCCCATACAGAAAAACACCAGGAAAGCATTTCTCTCTCCACAAGAATTTTAAAGCAAGCCCCTTCCACAGTTCGTGTAAAATACTTTCGTCTGGCATTATTTAACGTAGATATGAGATTATCTTGAATTTTATTTGGAATATTGATCGGCAGTTCCGAAATACAATCAAGACCCACTTTTTGCGTCTCTACGTCAGCAAGTTAGGCTAGTACTGCTGTCCGAGAATATTCCGCTCCCTCGGCATTATCTGGCAAATATACAGGAATTTCTATATCGGTTTGCGTAAAAGACGGTCATCCTGAATTATCCGGCAAAGTTACTGTTATTTCTCAGATTGAGTATCAGATTCAGATTATCCGTTTTGAAATACACCTGAGACCAAGTTTTCACGATCCAAGGCTTTTAAAGCAAGTCCCTGCTACGGTGTGTCTAAGATACGGTCGATTGGCATTATCCGGCAAAGTTATCGAAACTCCTAAAATTCAATTTCAGATTCTCATTTCACTCCGAAATGCACACGGAGCCGACTTTTGATGCTCCAGTACGAGCAAGTTTAGTCGTTAGAGATAATGAAAATCCGGACGCGGGACTCGAATCATTTGCCTTTTCTCCTAATTCAGACAATATCCGGCAAGTTTAGTGGAGTTTCTGAAATATAATTTCAAATCATCGTTTCCCGCCCCTAGATACAACTGGAAATTACTCTTGTTTCCCTGAGCCGTCAAGTTCAGTCCCTGGAAAGGGCATTAGGGTCGTCCGACATTATCTGGCAAAGTTACAGGAATTTCTAAAATTCGATTTCAAACTCTCGTTCACCATTTCGAATTACAACAGAAACGCACTTTTCCCGCACCAAGACATTAAGGGTAAGCTCCTGCAACGGTTTGCGTAATAAATGGTCGTCCTGAATTATCCGGCAAAGTTATAGTTATTTCTCAGATTGGATATCAGATTCGGATTATTCATTTTGAAGTCCAAGTTTTCACGATTCAAGGCTTTTAATGTAAGTCCCTGTTATGGTGTGTCTAAAATACGGTCGACCGGCTTTATCCGTCAAAGTTACGGTTAATTTTGGAAACCGTCTCGAAAATCGGACTCCAACCCCGAAATACGCCAGGCACTTAGTTTTCGTGCATTTTGGTTTACAATATCTCCTTCCACAGACACATGAGCAATGCCACATTTTGCGATTATTCCCTTACGGAAATCTGGCAACGTATTTTCCGGATTCTTCGCATTTCCGGCAATAAAAAAATTATGGCGTGATTAATTGAAATGAAAACCATCCTATGTTTTAAGTTGGACGAAATGACACACAGTATGCAAAATTATATTATGATCGGTTGAGTAGTTTTGGAGTACATCACGGACAAACACTGTGACACGTATATTTTATATATAAAGATATATATATATATATGTGTGTGTGTTAGCTTTATGTATATAATGGTATTATATAATTTCTTGACACTTTATGTACGTTTAAGAAAAATGAAAAGATTTTAATAAAATTCAAGTTATTTTCAAATATAATCAAAGTTGTAAATTGTATAGACACTATTTCATGATAAAAGCTATTTTACTCTCACTAAAAGTTGCATATTATGTCTTTTTCTTCGGGAATCCCCAAATTCATTAGTGGTATTATTCCTTAACGCACAGTATCACAAGCAATTTAAAAAAAGAAAGTTTGTAAGAAGTTATTTGATTTTGTATGTAAAAATACTCTTCACATCTAAAAAGTAACCAACTTTACAAAATAAGTTCACAATTAATTGGTTGTGTATTGATTGAACAATTACAATCATGCAAAGTCTGTGATCAACATCGATCAAAATTTATGAAATTATTTTTTTTTTAAAAGACACGCTACAACCAAAAAAGAAGTTATAAGATCAAGTCTTATTTCAAACCAATTTAAATAGCTTAAAAATTTGAGAAACATGCAAGACATACTAAGACGTATTCTAGAATGCGTAATTAATATTTAAAGAATCCATCTCTCCCTATTAAGAGAATTCATCTTCCTCTCCGATTCTATTTAAGAATACCTTTATTTACAAATTTGATAATAAAATTTGCTTCCGTTTGTAGCATTTCATGAATAATTTCGGAAAATGAATATAAGATTGTTGGAAGAAATATAGTTACTAGATCAGAATAAAACAATACTCCCTAAATCAGTCAAATTAAAAGTAAACTTAACATTCTAAACTTTTGAAATAAAATCATTGTTCGTCTTTTTTTCTGTATAACGGGGTTCGTTCACATTTTCAAAAGTTATAGCATTATTAAATAAAATAAGAAAATGTTATAAAATAGTTATATGTGTTGATTTGTGTTGATCTTAGTTATATGCCTTGATTTAATGTGAAAAACTTTCACGAAACCACACCACTTTCATTGTGATTTTCTGAATGGGGCAATGTGTCATAGTGTCCCTATGAAAGGGAACTTTAGGCGTACCTTCTATATCCGATGGGAAAATTCAAACAGTTAAATACGGAGTAATTAATTATTTCATTTGGGACAGTCGCAACAATAATTCGTCTTTTGATTTATTTTTTATACAATCGGTTGCTGTATGCTACATTATCATCTGATTTTATATTCTTATTTCAGTTGTTCTATATGTTACGTGATTTTGTTTTAAATAAAATGATTAAAATAAAATTATGCAATCTCTCTGTTTGGAATTGAACAACATGAAACTGAGAATAAAGAAATATATTGTACCAACCTCCAAAAACGAAAATTCTACTATAGTTACTATCATGATGATGTCACGAAATCAATAATAATTATACCATGAAAACTACAGACATATACATTTATACTTAGCATTATTAAATATATTAATTACATTTACATATATTAAACGTTTACATTCTTCTGAATATATAAAGATATTTATTGAAAAGTTAACGCTTTCAAATCATTGGGAAATCGTTTTCCTATAAAAACTATTAACCTTCTTTTTTTAAACTTTCGTTTGATATAGATTAGTTAAAAATTGCAATGAGATAATATTTTTCATCAATGATATTTTGAAACCAATATTATTAACAGTTAATTGTGGATACAAAGAAATTGTTCAACTAATGTTAAAAATTCATACTGATACAGAGCTTAAAATCAGTTTACATAAATACTGAACCAACTGAGTACGGGATATAATTATCAAGTTTGAAAACGAACCAATTTTCTATTAACTTGCTTTATATATTAAGCACATATATAACTTCTTTTTACCAATTAATATTAATATTTGATGTAGATTAAATTACATAATTCAGGAAACTACACTGAAGTGTAATATTGAAACTAGTACGAGATCAAAATCTGTAAAAGCTTTCGACATAATCCCGTGAGGGAATACTAATGTCATGCTATTCAGCTACATGAAGGTTATTGGCGAATGGACCTCGTAGTTTAAAACCATGGTCAAATGATGAGGACGATACCTGAACCGGCACTCCCTCTCCTAACTTCCACACCAAAGCAACGGGAAGGCGTTAGAGCATTGACAAATAAAACGTGCATCACCCCCCCCCCCTACACGCGGCGGGTCTTCACCAGCATGAGGCTCAAATTCATGACACGCTATCCACGAGTCCGTTACCTTGACCTCTAGGCTACCTCGGCCAGTGGACATAATCCCGATGTCTCATATAAGCAAGAGATGATCATTGTCATTAAAATCGTTTATATCAGAAGGAATTTTTATTAAAAAATATGTAGATATAGTAAAATGATGTATCAAATATATAATAATAAATAATTACATGAGAATGAAAGCATTCTAATTTATGAAAAATATATTTCATGCATACGCACGCATGCAATATAGCTAAAATCATTTCCTGATTATTACTGAGTTTCAAATAAGTTTATTAAAATTAAATCCTTTAAACGAGAAAAATTAAAGTTTACTTATTGTCTAGTCGTTACTTAATTATTTTAAAGGAAAATAAGTTCAAAATCCTAATTATAAGTAAAAATTTAAATTTTTTGTATTTGTTGTTGTTGTTGCTAATGCCACCTGTCTGACGTAGTCAGATCAAGGCCCACGAAATTCATCCTGGCATCGGGCTGTATTGTACGCCTGTCGTTAGCCGTAGCTTTGAGCACCATGCAGGTGACAGTACGATTTGACTCGGTTCCACCCCGATTTTGAGGGATAACACCCTGGGAGTGGTCAAGGGTTTACCACCTCTCTTCCCCTTCCACCAACCACACGAGAGGACTTGTGGCTCGACGGCTATTTAGAGTACCTCCCTGCCGCGAAGGCACTACACATTTACAAACATCCACGTCTTCTCCGGGATTCGAACCCAGGCTTTTTGCCGCACAGCAGTCAGCGTCGCTAACCACTATACCGGATGGGCGACTATTTTTTGTATTTAAAAAAAGCAAATGTAAAAAAAATTGCTCTTATGATTATTATTTAAAACTGTGTAATTTTTATTTATGCTTATATTCTTTTATGAAAATAGCTTAATTTAAAAATAAATTTAGATATATTAAAAACAAATTTGAAAAAATTTTTTTTTGCTTTTTAAAAAAAACATATTTTGGCTATAATATTTTTTTCTGTGATTGTTGGTTTCGGATTATAGAAAAGGGAAAATGAAAATATCATTATTATACCACAAAGCAAAGAGATGGCATAGAAGTTGTGTGGTTTGTTTCACTAAAAAATGGAAAGAAAGCACAAAGGTCTGACTAGTTCACGGCACATGCAAGCAATCTAATTATCTCTTTAAGACCCGGCCCGTAAATTCACGTTGGAATACTCCTCGTTTCCCAGGGGGGAGTAAAATTTATTATTATTTTTTCCAGTGTTATTGGAGTTAGAATAGTGTTAATAACCATAAGAATGTAACATTTAAAGATAAAAATATTTCAAGTCTTAAAGGGATAAGAATGCTTAACCGTCACAAAACAGCATGATCGTGTGAGCTGGGTCTTAAAGGGTTTATTGTAAATACAAAACGAGCTGTGAGAGAAAATATTTTATAACCCTGCCAAAGTCATTTAATTTCTTTTTATCTCAATCTTCTTATTTCTTAAAAATTTTAATGATTAATAAAATAAGTATGTCTTTTAAATGTCATCACTTTAATTTATTAATCATAGGTACATACACTAAGAACTCCAAAAAAGCCCAATATTAACTAAAATTACTGATCATTTTTTTTAATCTTTTAAATAAATAACTATGTTTATGTATACCTTTAAAATATATTTAAGTTAAATAAATATTCATTTAAAATCAAAATTCAAGTATTGCTGATAAATTACAAAATTTTTGCTCCAAGATTAATAATCATAATGATAAGGTTTCAAAGCGTTCTGAGTCACAAAAGCTCCAGCCCTAAAGCCGCTTATAAAAAGACCAGTCAAATAATTACCACGAAAGCAACTAGTATCAATACCAGTTGCAAAAGGATACAATTGTAACTTTTTCTTGTTATCATGTCCGAAATACACATGCTGGGGACCTTTCCACTTGGAAGCCCAAGGCTGTCCCGCAAACTTTTTAACAATTGGACGATAACCACCGGGACATTCGGAATCCTGGTCTATATCTCTTATATTCATCAGTGTCCAAGGGTGTTGTTTCTCTATAGGAATTCCTGGAATAAATCCTGCATGTACAATGATGGCGTTTAGGGAAGGAATGGAAATGGTATACGGAAGATCCTCTATGTACTCTAGGTCTGCAGGGGACAAGCCCACCATCCACTTGTCATGAGTTTTTAAGGTATAATTGCTTGATGCTTGGGCAGAATAGAGCCTTATAAGACATTTTTCATCATTGTTGCCTCTTACAGACAAACATGATTCAGAATTATTTCTTATGTAACTTAAAACTTCCAAGTTCTTGGGTCCTTTTCTTACTAAATCTCCTACGAATATTTTCAAGACACTGGGTGAGGTGGCATTTGCCTTCTTCAGCAGCATCTGGAGTTCGTCATAGCAACCATGTACATCGCCAATTACAAGAATCTCTTCGAATTTTTGCAAATATGTCGGTTTCAGGTACATATGCCGAATCCGTGGAGAATATCTACCATAAGTTGAGGCTGGCTGACAGTCTTCAGGACATTGACCGAAAATTATCAGTGCAAATTGAAATAGTATTCCAGCAATCAGCACTGTCAGATACATCACTCTGTTAATAAAAAAATACATAATTAAATTACATTCACTGAAAACGCATTAAAACAAAAGTTTATTTTAATAGCTTTAAATACACATAGCTACAAATGTACTTTTTTATGCTAAAGGACGAACTATTGTCTAGTATTATTCAGTTCCTTTTTTAAAGGGATGTTTTTTTTACATGAATACCTAAGTCATGATTCACTACTGGTTTCGATGGCATTTACGGATAGGAAAAGGGATTTTTTTTAAAAATAGAAACACTTTTTTGCTTTTTTTAAAAAAATTTTTAACTAATTCTTTGGAAACTCATACTTTAGTACTAGAATAGGAACTTTACACAGAAATAGGTTTCATATGCACAGAATAAGCATACTTTTAAAGGCCCTTCAGAAACAAACATTTGAATAGTTTTATTCGTCAATAAAATAAACAAATTAGTTTAATAACAATAATTTGTATTTAGAATTTAATCCTTTATAAGGCATGAAAAATATACTTCCCACGAACTTCAATAATTTTTAAATGTCGATGAGAAGCTACTTCCCCACCTATGACTTGTTCTGCTAACACTTCGACTGGCCTGACAACTGATTTCTGCATTTCAAGTCGTAAGCGCAAAGAACGACCTACAAGTTTCCTGAACAGCAAGAAAATTTCTCCAGATGATGTACGGTTGACTAAAGTTGGTCCCCATATGCCAATTTTGCAAAAAACGTATTTACGTTCCCATTTGTGCTCAATTAAAGCACATGAGAAGAGAACAAAATATTTATGTCCAGCTTGCAATGTCCCACTATATGTTGATCCCTGTATTCTAAAATTTCATGGCCGCACGGGTCATTTCAAAGGTATGAAAGCATATCCAGATAATTCCCAATCTTACCCCATCTGTTCAGAAATTGTCTGCAAACCCAATTTACACCGGACCATATTTTTGACTGTAAGGACATTTTTGCATCTCCTTTTAAACTTGATGCATCACCACAGGACATTTTTTACAGTCCTCCAGCTGCAGACCTGGCCTCACTTGTTATTGGAGCCTTAGGAACAATATACAGGGTGGTCCCAAATTCGCGGAACAAACTTTTAGGGTAGATACAGGACATTGTAACAATCATTTATTGTATTGGAAAGTATGGGCTCAAGTGACACGGTGAGGCGCAAACAGGGGAAATAATTGAAAAGAGAAATGGAATGATCAGTTCTTTGCGTAGTTGGCAGGATGCAGTAGATGTTTAGCCGCCGTTCAACATGATGCATCTCAATAGAGGAAAGCGTCATTCACAATTGTGCTGACATCTACGATGGGAGACTTTACGTATGCCAAAAAAGCGGACATGCATTACATGTACGGCAATACAAATGGTAACGGCAGAGTTGCGCTACGAATGTACAACTCGTAGTTTCCTGGTCGACGATTGCTGTATCACAGAAATTTTCAGTGGTTACATTGTCAGTTTCGTGAAACACGTTCGTTTCACGTCACCAAACATGATACTGGTCGATGAAGAAGTGTACGCAGACCAAGCCTGAAAGAAATCATCTTGAATGTTGTGACTGATAAAGACCCGAGTCAAATACAAGAGTCGTTGCTCGTCACCTAAGTGTAAATCATCATACCGTTTGTAGAGTGTTAAACGGAAATCGCTTACATTTCTTACATTTCCAGCTCGTACAAGCTTTGATTCTTGCAATCTTCTCCGATTGCCAGTTGGTGGTATAACAATGTGAGCTGCAAATACGTCATAGCTTATGTGCTGAATAGTTATGAACATTTATTGTAAACATTACACTTATCAACGACGCTTTCAATAAACTGTCAGTCTTTTCGTCTCTTATTTGTTGTGTTTGTGCCTTACTGTGCGTCACTTGCGCCCATACATTCCTATTGTTACAATGTCCTGTACCCTTAAAGTTTGTACCTTGAATTCGGGACTACCCTGTAGAGAGAGAAATGTACTAAATCCATAGACAAGAAGAGATGAGAAGTAGAATGCATAGATCCTAAATTTTTTTAATACAAAATATATCAAATTTATAATTCCTATTTGTACATTTTAATGTTTACAAATTGTATTTTGAAAATATCATACATAATGCAATATAAAAAGAAATGTGAAACATCAGATGTCTTATCTTTGAATAACTCTCACTGAGTGGTGGGAAATATACTTTCCAACAAATAAATGGTCTTAAAAATCAAATTGTATATGCGAAAGGCATTTCTTTTAATAAATCAATTTCAATCCCAATGATCTTTTAACATAACATTACAAGAAAAAATGGTTACATGGGAAAGGTTAAAGTAATTCATTACATTTTTATTCTAAAATTGATCAGTGTACTCTTTTTATTGTAATGCTTTTAAAGTAATCATATTATTAGCTCTGTTCAAACACGTCATGAAGGAAAACATTTTATCTTTATTATTAAATGGTGCAAATGATTTTATTACTCATATAACACACAATCACTTATGTATCAATTAAAAATTAAGTCACATCATTTTGCATATATGCTTTATATTTACAGCATATAATAATCATAAAAAATACTTATTTCAATATAACATTTTGTGTTTTGAACTTCCATAATTCTAATTTGATCAAACATTATTAATAATTTGAATTGGTAATTCTAATTCAAAGGTTAAGAAATGTCAAAAATAATTATTCCATTTTCTGAAACAGCATGATCAACATTTTATTTGTTAGATACTTCATAAAAAATGCGAATGTAATCGTACATCAATAAGCACGAGAACATTTTTTTGTTTTGTTTAAAAAAAGATTTTTAAAAGAATTAATTAAAATGCCTGAAGAATAGATAAATTAACTATGAAGTGAAAAATATAAATGCATAGTTTGATAAATGAATCCCTTGTTGTTTAAACTAAAAAGGTGAACAGTAAAAGAAGGTTTACGAAGAAATTGTGAACAGGATGTTCCCGCTCTTTTAAAAGAACATTTGTTCTATTGTTAGCCCTCTCCAGAGTAAAGCAACATGGCGGAAGGAATAAATTAGTGAATAAATAGTTTTCACCATCAATTATAATTTAATGACTTTATTAGAAAGAAGATGTTTCTTATTTTATTATAATAAACAATAATTACTCAGTTACTTCAATTCCAATACTCTGAAAAATAATTTTGTTCAAAGCCAAAAAACTCGCCATATTGTCCTCTAATTTCATTATATAATGAGAATTTATAAAATTTAATTATGAAATTATTTTCTGTAATAAATTAAATGTAGTATAATTTAACTTTTGATCGGTGACATCATTTAAATTTCTGCTCGGGTAAAAAGTAATTACTACATAAAATAATTTTTCTTCTTGAAATTTTTAGATCTTAAATTTTGAAACTAATATTAGAATAAAGGCTCACTCGCACCAAGGCAGTAAGCAGGAGATGCATAGTCAATTAAAAGATTTTGATATACAGATTTTATTGCAAAAAAACTTCATTCGAAAAAGAAAATCTTATGATTTTTTTAAAATTGTTAACAATATTTAACTGGCTAAAAGAGAAAAAGAAGAAAGTGTTATGTTAATAGTTTGCCTTATATAGCTTAATTCAGTACAACGTTTCAAGATTTCTGGCGTTTTTGCTATAAATATATTACCATATTCAAATTAAGCTATTATTTTTAATTTTAAAAGACATTGACTCCTTAGTTTTTTAACTAAACTAAAACTTTTTTTTTTTTTTTGCTGTTTATCTTGAGAATTTGACTTGTCTAATTTTGAATATCAATTTACAAAAAGCTTAAAAATTTCTCTTATTTTTATTGAAAGTTTTGTAGAGTGTAAAAGCCATTTTTCCACCTTTTTTGAATATTAATACTATATCCCTAAATGATGCCATAAAACGAAAGAGCAAGGGTTTTGATTGCAATATCCTATAATATATCCTACAAAACAGAGGGGGTAGGGGCTAAGACTCTGAAAGCTATACCCAAGAGAACATAAGCTATTACAACAACAAAAAAAAGTCAATGGATAAAATGTTAAAATATTAGGCTTTCTAAAACTGTCACTGACTTAGGGAAGTAATGTAAGGCTATATATGAAAATTTGCTTTATAATATATAAAGAAATAAAAATATCCCTTATTTTTAAAAGTACCTTGATCTTAAGTTTATTTTTAACATGGCCTGAAGAGAGAGCATGCTGATATAAAATAATTTTTATTTCTTTGAACAAGAAATAATATTAAAGATTTTTTAAAAATAGATAAAACTTAACTATCAGAGTAAACAGAAATATTTCTAGAGATTCATGTTAAAAGAATTTTTTTCTTCATAATCTTACCATCAAATGGAAGAAAATCCTAAGATGTGCAGAGCCAGTGCTACAGCTGCAAAAGAACAATTCAAAACCCTTGACCCATAAAACAGAGATATATAGTTACATAAATGATACAATACGAATGCTGAAATAAAACTGAGCTTGTCATTATCACTTTGTAATTGCAGTTATGCAACAAATATTACGATCTTTGCTTTTGCGTGCATTTATAAAATAGAAGAAGTAAATTTGTTTTCACCATAAACAGACGCAACAAAAAAAAGCTGTGTAAATTGGAGGTTTTAGCTTTGAAACACAGAAAAGAAGTTTTAGTACTGAAATATATTACCCAATTATAAGCAACCAATCCCAGATCAGAAGATAAAAAAAGAGCTTCGAATAAAAATATGTTATTAATCTTTTTTTTATGTCCCGCTAGTTTTTCAATCATTAATCAGATCACAAGTCTATTACGGGATTTGATGTTTTTCTTTTGCAATTTCAACAATAAATAACGATACTCATGAGTATATTCACACGCTGAGTTATAATTACCTTAACATTTTAAAAATATTAATTTTTTTTAAATAAAAATGTTTGTAATTTTGAATAAGCACATTTTGTTAAAAAAATAAAAGAACACCAAGCAATGAAAACTTAAACAGTTTTTATAACCTCAATGTCGAAAAAATAAATAGTTTTCTTTTCTTTTAATTCTCATTGAACTGTCATCAAATTGACATTAGTTTTAATTATATTTACTTCTCCCTGTTTCTATATTTTACAAAAAAAAAAAACACACAAAAAACAGACATAACTTTAAAAAAGTATTTGTGTTATATTGCAATTTTGTGGATGTGTGTATAGTACATATGTACATAAAAATATATAAGTAATATAAACAAGTAATATATAAAAAAAATTTAAGTCAATTCCTACTTAGATCAACAAAAAAAATTTATTTTAATTAATTTTTATTAATAGTTGCAATTAATATAAATATGTATATACGTACGACAAAATCACAAAATTAAGTGGCAATTAATTTTTATTAATTATCATTAAAGTATCGCATTGTCATCCAAAACAATCATGTATATAAAATTTCGATTCAACTGTTCAGCTTCGAAACGTGAGAAAAAAAAAATATTTTAAAGTTTTGACCCAAGTCTAAAAAAATGAAGCCAACGTGACTGTACCTGTAATTCCTTAAAAATTAATTTCAGTCAAAAATTTTGATTAATTATAATTAAATTATCCTATTGTTACCCAAAACAATAGTTTATAGAAAATTTTAGCTCAAATGAGTGCTTTAAAATGTGAGAAAAAACCTTGTCAAGTTCTGACACGCCAAAATGGTCACTAAGTCGCCAAAAATGATACCAACGGGGCTGTATTTGTAATTCTTTGAATAATTAGTTTTAATCAATTAATTTTTATTAAATATAATTAAATTACTGTATTGTCATCCAAAATAAGTGTGTACATAAAATTTCAGCTCAATTGAGTGCTTTAAAATACATTTTATTATTGATTGAAAATTTGACTATGATAAATATAGAGGGAGTGTGAGCTAATAGTTGGAATTGAAAAATAGCTAATAAAGGACTCAATTCACGAGACATTGCGGTCACATGACAGATGTAATTACACGTTTCCCATTACTATCAACACTAACATGAGCCTCGTTCTTATTGACTTGTTCCGCTTCATTATAAATGTGCATTGTGAAAGTAAAAACAATCCTGTACAACATGTGACTACAGTAATAAAAATCAGATAAGTACCGAAATTTCTCAAGTTTTTTGGTAAAAATATGTTTAGCGTTTCAAATACTTCTATGAGCAACTTTTAGAGCTTAACGGTATGCTGATGATATTTTGCGAATATTTGTGTTACTTTTATTGTCAGGTATTTTGAGATTGTTTTCAGATACGACAATGTCGAATATCTTTAGTCGTTTAAAACAGTGACGATCGCATACCTTTAGAATAACAGGAGTACTATGATTAAAGTAAATAGAGTACTATGAATAGGATGGGAGAAGTTGTAGCCAGTTGTATAGTATATAATGATCGCGTCAGAACTGCTCGTACCTATTGCACAATCATTCTGCCTTGTTTCTCATTCGAAGCACTTTGGTCTTCTCTTGTAAAGAGATTGATCAAATCAGGTTTTGACTTCGCAAGAGAACCATGGGTTTAACATATAAAGTTATATAGTGTATATTCATATATATATATATATATATACTAGTATAATATGCGATTTCAGTTTCCAACCAAAAAGATCATGGGAAGCATAGCATTAATATAATAGTGTAGGACTCTAAAATCAAAATATACATTATATATAATTAAACTTAACTTGATTAATTAATTTTAAACCGGGTGGGCAAAAAGTCCGTATAAACTTTAAAAGTTTATAAAACCCGGAAAATTAAACAAAATAAAAAATGGTTTGCAGTTTTAGCAACGATAAGTCACGGGATTTTCTTAAGATAAGAAAAAAAACCTGCCGACAGATGGCGCTCGTACAAACGACTGGATTGGAAATATGCAAATGAGACAAGCTATTACAAATACCAATGCTCTTGATCCAAATCTAATTATCCGTTGTATGCCAACTAAGTGAACAATGGTGCTGAGCGAGAAAGACAAAGCTTTGTTGGTAAAGCTATTTTTCATGGACGAGGAATCAGCGACTGTTGCACTCTGACTTCAGAAAAATGTGAAGACTGGAAAAGGGCCTTCAACAGTGGTACGTCTCATAAAGCTTGTTTAGCGATTTGAGGAAACTGGATCCCTTGAGGATCAAGAAAGATCCGGACGACCAAGTCTAAGAATCATTAGCAAACGTTGCAAGTTTACACATGGCCTCCATATCT